>JASSUY010043938.1:0-35108 GCA_032466535.1 Forpus xanthops | reverse complement strand
AGGGAAGTTGTGAATGCTCCATCTCTGGCAGTGTTCAAGGCCAGGTTGGACATAG
The DNA here is from genome assembly GCA_032466535.1 of Forpus xanthops. NCBI lineage: Eukaryota > Metazoa > Chordata > Aves > Psittaciformes > Psittacidae > Forpus > Forpus xanthops. The sequence goes on along the minus strand of JASSUY010043938.1, from coordinate 35,053 downwards.
CCTTGGGTGGCATGGTTTAGTGTGAGGTGTCCCTGCCCCTGTCAGGGGAGTTGGAACTAGATAATATTAAGGTCCCTTCCAACCCTAACTATTTTATAATTCTAAGTAGCCACACTGTCAGTCGTGTTTATCAAGGTCAGAACTCTGATTGTTTAAGCTCACATAAAATCCCTGGAATCTGGAAGTGAAGCTCAGGCTCCTTGGAATCTGCCACAGTAGTGCCAAGTCTTCTGCCCGTGGACTGCAACGGAAAGCATAAACAAAGTAATTATTTGAGGCCTAGTCATCATTTCAGATAAGAAATACTTCAACTAGAAAGACACACAATATGTTTTATCTCATGGTGCTAATATGTGTAGGAATTTATAGTCCAGTGTATCACATATACAAGACAAGCACCAGTATTTTAATTTCTTTTCTGATTGTTATTCAGGTAATCAGTAAATAGTTAATTTTTTATCTTTACTTTGATATGCATTTCCTGCCTCTTTGTTGGACTTGACAAAGAGACTGTGTTAAAACTTGTCTGCTTGGTCTAGTCCTATACGCAGAGCTAATAAAAGATGCTACTGATCCCTTTATCCTTGCTTCCCTGAATTAGTATCTAACAGTCAAAGGAGCACCAGTGTGTCAGTAGCTACTCTGCAGGAAGGAAGAGATCTTTGTACTCCACAGAACAACAAAGTCCTTGGTTGGCCTAAGTCTCCATGCTTGATTCAGCTCTCTCTCTCAGCCATGTAGCCAGAGGGAACCCCATTAAAGTCACTGAAATCAGTGAGTTACAAATGAAAGAAAAATTGTCTCGGTCCTTTCTACGTGATAAAAAGAGAGGAAGTGGGGGGCCTTCCGAAGTGTGCTGAATACTCCTCAGCAGAAAGCAGAGTCTTACTATATTAAATCACTACCTATTTGTAGTTTCAAAGACCCACGTTTGTGTTGCACTCAGCTGAATCAGAGTGTAACTTGTCCTGTTTCTCCCATAGACTCAAGCTGCAGGAAAACTTGCTACCAATTCATCAGACACAGTGCTACAACGGGCAGCATTGCTACTGGGAATGTTTGGGATCAGTATATCCAGCTACAGTACGCACCAACTAACTCAACAGAAGAGACTTCCCCTGACCCTTTAATCTGCACTGGGATGCGACCCAAGAAGTAAAGGCTCATGTCATAGTGCTGATGAGTGGCTTTTCTGCCTCAGTTACTGGTGTGGAGGTAATGAGACACTTTGCAGCTGTGATTTCTACATGCAAAGTTAAAAGATGGAAGAATTACAGACTTCTAGAAAGACAAAAAGAAGAATGATGAGCAGATGCATCAGATTTTCAGATAAGATGAACTGTCTGTAAATACAATGGACTTCTTTTGTTATCCAGTGTATACATAGAGAGAGATCTAAAGGTATAAAATGCGGTTAAAATCGGAGTAGGTATAAACAAATTCATGGGGTGCCATGCATCATTAGTGTCACCTTGTTGCAGCTTTTGCTAATTGACATGCAATGACTGCCTTTGAAAAGGCAAAATTAGAAGCAACATATTCCTTATTACAAGAGTTACACTAAATAAAAATAACGTCTCATAGGCTCTTTGTACTATCTAATTTGTTATGTACATTTGTGAATATTATGGAATTTGTACACCTTAATGTTTCCTGTTGAATCTTAAACATTTCTTGATGCTTTTTGTGTTGAAATGTATGTGTATTGCCAACCAGGCTAGTAGCCTTCTGCAACAGCAGACCAGGTAACTCTATTTCTGTACAAAAACTCTCTAGGAGGTATCAGTAAAAATAACGGTTTGAGTTTCATTGCAGTGCTCAATATCTACTCATATTCCTCCACAAAGCCCACTCAGCTCATAATATACATTCTGACTGAAATAAAAATAGAGATTGACCTTTTCTTTCCCTCCTTTTCCCTCGCTTTCTTGTTCTACTCCCTTGATGCAGTAAGTTATTCAGGAATGCTCTCTTTCTATTGGTTTGCATTTTTTCCAACTGTTTCTGATGCTCTGTAGCTTCTTCATGCATAGGTTAGCATTTAAAACCTTTGTTCTCAGTTACTAAATACAAATATTATTTTGGGTTTTTTTTTCTGTGTTTAAAATTATCTCTTCTGTCAACACTGTTTATATTCAACCACTAAGGGGCATCCTACACAGCTGAATATTTTGAAGCCTTTCGATTACTCATTGCAACGTTACAAACCACAAATTGAATCAGGTGGAAATTTTTACTTCCTTTTAATGTTTAAATTGTTCTTGCCTCTCTCTCCGGTTCTCACACCCTCCAAGAAATGTCTCTCCACCCCACACAACTGCTGTTACACTGAAGAAGATGAGAAAATCAGTGTTTACAAGCTCATTTTTTTTACAACGTACCAGGTCACAAATTATCTCCATCTTGCATGGCCTTCTGCTTATATTGAAACAAAGAAAATAGTATTATGGAATATTCTGCCTTCACCTACAAGAAATGAAGCAAAATACTTGATGTCTTTGATAAAAGTAAGGATGATCTATCTGGAAAGCATTTAATCACACTGATTGAATATACACAGTGTGACCCCACCACCACCCTCAATATGCTGTAGTAATGGCTTTTTAATCAATGCATATGATTTTGGGCAGCCGCAGTGCTGTGAACTGATTTGCTCCCATGCAACATGAATGTAAGATCATTAGCTGTTTTCAGTGCCATTACTATGCTAATATAAACTCTTCTGTTAGATAAAAGCTAAGACTAATAACAGTATAATGTTAAGAAGATATACTAGAATAGAACAAATGATAATTTGACTCCCGAGACATTCCCATTTTACTGTATCACAGAAATTATGCTCATGAGGACTATGTGTTTTTTTTCTATGAGAGTTGCTTTGAATAGTTTTGAAAGTTTTATCTGGCACCGCTGCAAATGACAGGAGGACAACACAGGCAATAGACAAATGAAGTAAAGGTATGGGCCTTGGGAGCCTCAGGAACATACAGTGACTGCTGTTAGTTAGAGAAAACACTCCTTGGCAGAGAAAGGAAAGGCAACTTACAAAGGAGCCCGTAGTGTACTGCCTTTGCTCAGCATGTTCTGAAGAACCAGCAAGGTCCCATGGGCTCCTCACTGCTAAAGGAAGCTGGCCATATGAAGTTGTCCCAGTTCTGCATCCACTACAGCAAGAGGCCCAAATGCACAATGAGGACAAGCTAGAGATGTTTTCCCCCTAGTTGCGAACGAGCCAAGTTTGTCCCCATCCCTGTGCTCAGTGTGCCATGTGCCTGAAGCCCACCTACATTTGCCATGTTTATAGACATCTAGCTGCAGCCTGCAGGCTCAGTATGTGGCTAGGCTCTGAAAATCTGTGCAGGACACTGCTCCATGCTGCAATTCCCAATCCTGACTGCAAATTTACTCTTCAAAGGTCTGAACATGCCAAACTTCAAGCACATGTTTATGTCCTATTGAAGTCAAAGTGGGGGTTAAGGAACATCTTTATATCCTTTGCCAAACTGAGGTATTTAATCTCTTCCTTGATCTCCCAAAAAAAAGCATTTACATTTAAAATGTATTTGTACTTTTGTTTATATGGCTTTTGCTTCAAAAATATTGGCAGTTCATCAACAATTGAATGCTGATGCAAGTCAGGAGCCTGGTGAGCTTGGGAAGGTTAATGCTGCTTTACTTAGTTTTGCAAAGCTTTTAAGAATCAGCAGAAACGGATTTCATTTGGCATATAAATTGTTATGTTTGAGGAATTACACACCAGGAGTTACCTTTTACCTTCCCTAGCTTGTAGAAATATTTAACTAGAAGTACCATTTAAGTGAGTAAATATTAAACCTTCTTTACAAATACACTTCAAAAGCCATTTCATAACATTTATCAGATTGGTTTTACCTGTAATATCAGGCAAATATAGTTTAATGTCTCTTGACACCAAACAATTTTAACTGAACTAATCCACTTCTAACAGCAGTAACTTCTCTAGTCTGAATGATGTCTTGATACATCAAGTTAATTATCATGTTCTCTGAGAAGGTATCCCAAGAGATTCTGTAGCTGTTTGGTTTGTATGCCAAGTCCACGTCCTAAAGGCAAGTGAAAAGAATGCATTAAATAATAAGAAAATCAAACATGGTTGGTATTTTCTTCAAATAGATGTAGCATGGACTGGAGATTTGTTCAAGATCAATGTCTTTGCTAGTGAATATCAGAGAGCATTCAAGCTTGATCTCTTGTGCTATGTGAAGTCTATTAAATTCACTTTTATATTTTAGGAAAAACTCTTTCACATATGTATATATACTCAATCATCTAAAGTAGAATTTCTATCTTCTTCCATCAGGAGAGAAGACAGAGGACAGACAACAGTAGCTGTTCAGGACAACTAGTCAAGGTGACATTCATTTACTAATAAGGAAAGCATAAAATGAAAGCAACATCTCTGACATTTTTTCACACATCTTCTGGAACTTCTGTTTCTGCAGCGAAATTATCACTCTAGAACATTATTTATCTCAAAAGCTGGAAACTATACCATTGCAGATTGTGCATTTCCAAATATGCCATACACCAAGAAGAAAAACTTGAGTAGTTACCAAGTAGTACCAGTAGTTATCAAGATGCTCTGTCACTTACTAGGCTCTGGTAATGTCACCATGACACTGAGCCTTTAGTTTACATATCAAACTAAGAACAAAACACTAACAAGAAAATTAATTTTTCTATCCAAAATTATGTGCATGTCTTTTTCTTCAGCAGATAGGCTTCAGGTTGAAGAACCAGATCACTTGGTGGGCTGTCTTCTGTCCTTCAGCTACCTTGACGTTCCATGTTGTGCAAAGCTGCTATGTAGCTCATAAAGTATCCACTACCACCCTTGATGGAGGTACTGCATGGCCTGGGAATTGTTCTGGCAGCATAACCCTCATGCCACTGGTGCCTTGCTGGGAAGCCCTTTATTTTAGACCATGCATTCTTACAGTGCCAGATGCATGCACATCTGGCCTCAGCTGACATTGCAGGTGCTGCTGTAATGGTAATTAAGACCGCAAAGAAAACTGCAGCACTGATGCTGTGTGGGAGCTTCCTTCTTAAAATGTTCTGTGTCTGCATGGTCTTTCCAATCACAAGCTGTACAACAAGTTTATCAGTGGCAGAGCCATGTGTCAGTGATAATTCAAGTTCCTGGCTTCAGTCAAATGTGTCCACTGGGATTTAACTGAGAAATGGTTTTAGCTGTGTAGTGCAATGGCGCTTCCCTACGAATATATTAGTGAGTAATGATGTGCCACATCTTTTCCTACCTTGGGTAACATGACTTTTCCCCTTACATTTATGAGTACTCAATGACAACAAAAAATAATGCCCTAAATAAGTCTTATCTTTCTCATTACTCTTCTGCAACTATCAGAATTTAATAAGGTAGCTGAAAGGTGGTTCAATCAAACAGTAGATTAATGGGGTTCCTAGGGCTATGTTCACCTCAGTTTTAACTAGGTGCCTGATCAAGCTTCAGTGTGTCACTATGAATCAGAACTTCCCTGTCTCTTTAATGAGTGGAAGCATAAAAACAGCACAAAAGGGCCCAGAAAGAGATGCTACTTCACCTCCTTAGGAGCATTTCTGCAAGTGGTCTTTTTCTAAGAGTGCAAAGTGCTCTAAAACCACTAATAGACGCATTTTCAAGGCTTTTAGGAACTTCATGTACCTAAATCCACAGCACCCACTGAAGAAGTCCATCATGCAAGGGAGATATTGGAGGCTGGGTTAGTCAGAGGAGGGGTCTGATGTCGAAGAGGGTGAGAGCTTGAATTAAGTCTCAGTGGGTACTTCCATATGCTTCCATTCAGAAATGATGGGTGAGATTCATCTCAGCTTACACAGGAGATGGGGAGGTTGTCCAAGTCTGCCAGTGCTCTCAGCTCACTCCATAAGCAGAGAAAGAGGTCCTGGGGAGGATACCTCCACCCTGACAGCAGACTAAAGGTGCTTTGAGATGAGCTGAAGGAGTGTGAATGATTTCCTTACATGAAAGCATTTAATGTCTGGGGTTTCTTTCATGTTTTTCCTGTAATTTTCCTGGCTGTATCTTGTTGCATTTATTTAAAGCAGATGTAGGGAACAAATAGGAAAGCAGAGTGACCCTGCTGCTGAGAAAGGATTTTAATCTTCATAAAAAAATAAATAAAAGCCAAATAACAAATTGGTTTGTCCTTCACTCTGTGTTCTTCAGAAATGAATTACAGGAACTTGGAACTCTCAGCCCAACAAGGGTGGTGGCACATAAAGGCAAAATGCATGAAAGCTTGAACAGAATCATCACTGCCCGTGAATAACTCCACCACCAAGTGCCTTCCCTGGCATAGCTGAGCCATATTTCTTTCTAACAAGCAAGCTTTGCTCTAAGAGAAAAGAAAACACATCGAACTGTACTCTGCTCCCCCCAGTGCTTTGCAGCTGCACCACGGGAGATCCTTGCTGTAGGTGAGAAGAGGAATTGCACCAAAACCTTTGCTTCACCATGACCTTTTGATGGCACAAGAGCCTCTCAGTTGCTGCTTCCAGCCAATGAAACCAGAGTATGGCTGATCTTCAGTGAGGCTCCACATCTCTGTCCCAACCTATTTCTTTCCACTGATCATTGAAGGGCCCTATTGTGTCTGTGCTTCTGACTTAGGCATCTCATTTCCCGTAGCTAGCTAAGATGAATCCAAGCCAGAATCAATCAATCAGCTTAAGTATCAAATTGCTCAGCACCAAAGGCCAAGCTGAACTTGCTGTTACAGCAAAAAAATAACATGGCTCTTGACACTTGATTTTCCCAAGCAGCAAAGTCACAGTCATGAACTGCATCACAGAATCACAGAACAGTATGGGTGGGAAGGGACCTTCAGAGATCGGCCAGTCCAACCTCTTTGCCATGGGCAGGGACATATTCCCTTAGTCCAGGTTACTCAAAACCCCATCCAACCTGGCCTTGAACACTGTCAATGAAGGACAACTTCTTCCAGGGTCTCACCACCCTCATAGAAAAGAATTTCTTCCTAATGTCAAATCTAAATCTACCCTCTTCTAATTTAAAACTATGTCCCCTTGCCCTGTCACTTACAGGCCTTAGGAAACAGTTTTTCTCCATTTTTCTTATAAGCTCCCTCTATATATTGAAAGTCCACAATAAGGTCTTTCCTGAGCCTTCTCCTCTCCACGCTGAAAAAGCCCAACTCAGCCTGTCTTCATAGAAGAGTGCTCCAGCCCCCAGTCATCTTCATGGCCTCCTCTGGACCTGCCTGAGAAGGTCCATGTCTTTTTTTTGCTGGGGGCCCCAGAGTTGGATGCAATACTCCAGGTAGGATCTCATGAGAGCAGAGGGGCAGAATTACCTCTCTTAACATGCTGGCCATACTTTTTTTGATGCAGCCCAGCTAGTGGTTGGCCTTCACACAATGCTGGCATAGTAAGTTTTTTTCCACCAGTACCCCCAAGTCCTTCTTCACAGGACTGAGCTAATCCTTTCATTTCCCAGTCTGTGGTGATATTGGGGATTGGCCCAATCCAGGGACAGGATATTGCACTTGGCCTTGTTGAACTTTGTGAGGTTCACTTGAGTCCACCTCTCAAGCCTGTCAAGGTCCTTCTGGGTAGCATCCCTTCCATCCAGCATGTCAGCTGCACCACTCAGCCTGGTGTCATCTGCAGTCCTTTACAGACAGAAGTAGTGTTAGAAGTACCCCATGCGCCAGCACTGTGAAATGCATGTTGAAAGGGATGTGAAGCAGCACAGCAAATGGTCTTGCATGTGTCATCCCTGAACTCTCTCCAGCCCCAGGCCATCTCATGGTGCTTGCGAGCTTCACTAGCACCCCTGAGATTTGATTGAGAAGTGAGCTGTGCTTTACTTGGATCTTCATGGTTCCTTTAAAACTGGATTTCATGAACTCATAGTCTAATAGCCCTTTAAATGAAATATTCTTTTGCCAATTCCTATACTATAGTATTCTTCCTGTTAACACAATGTTTGGAGTAAAATGTTACTGGTTATTACATTCTTTAATCCCAGCGACTGCTGAGAAGCTCTCCATAAATAAAAAATGACATTTATTTTCAACACAGGCATCTCTAAGTAATTGCATAATATCACTGAAGGTGAATTATCTACAGGTCCATGCTGCACTGTAAATAAAATGCTGTGTGCACTGTGTTATGTGAGCTGAGTTGGTGCCAAGAACCTGAAATTGTCCGCTTTATCAAGAGAGGGTGAGAAGAAGAGAAGGAGCACAGAGCTCAAATTTTGGTCTGATGAGGACCTCCAGTACTTGTTTCAGTTCCTCACCTGGAACAGGCAGGTAATAGTATTACCTTTTTCTCATGCTTCTGCTCTGCTAATGGCAGTGGGAGAGGAGCCAGTGGCTCTCTGTACAGGCTGTGTGTGCTCCTGGTTCATCCAGGCAGACACCCGCCCTGATTTGGACTGCATGAGTTACCCTGGCTGACCACAGCCCCTCAGCTGCCTGATACCATCAGGCACTTACGCCAGAGAGCCTTGGTCTTTGCATGGAAGAATATGAACTGCTGCCATAGGCAAGGATACAGCAGTAAAAAAAAATGGCCTGTGGCTTAACAGTCTCTTGAATAGAAATGATGGCCTTCTGAGTGCTGAAGATCCTCTCCTCCTGAGAAAAAATCAAAACTTGACAAGATCTTAAGTCATCTTTGTGTACATCCATCTGCAAGTGACTCAGGGTCTTCCCTTCCTCCGCCTGCATTAGCAGTGTTGTTGTATCCTAAAGCCAAAGATGATATCAGTCCCTGATGAATGAGCATCTACTACTCTTGTTGCAGAGGCCACCAGGATGTCCCTGCTGCACTAGGAATGTACCAATGCTAAACACAATTTCCTGCCCCAATTTACTTTCTATGCAAATGGGCAAGATGCAAGTTTGACAGGTCACTCCAGTGACCTGCAAGCGTTTCTGGAAAGTCAAAGGTGAGCAATGGATTTTTTTTCATACCTTTTTTGCAGTAGCTCCAGATAAAAGGAGCGGGAAAATTATCACTGTGCTTACACAGTGAAAACAAAGAAATGAGTGAATCAATCGGACCATCAACCTTGCTGAAAACATCCATGCTGTATTAGATAATATTGGAAGGGAATTACACCAGTGTCTTAGATGCTTTGTACATACCAAGTCTGAAACAGTGATATCTAACAGTGTTATCAGTGATATCTAATTAATATAATTGTTATATGGTAATTTAAGTATATATAAACAGTATTGTAGTATCAGAATAATTTGTTTCCATTTACCTGAGAGGAGCTACAGCTGGTGAACTGTTATTCACCTAATAATTATGCTATTATCAGGTGGACCTAAAGAAATTCACTTTGAGGTGCTTTGGGAATTGGCTGAAAGAGTCTCAGAACCATGAGTGATTGCAGCTGAGGTTCATGAAGGATGGGAGACATGGAAGAAGACTGAAAAAAGGGTAAATACCTTTCATATGGAAAAGCTTCAGATCAGCTTGCCACTCAACAGTGCTCAGCAAACACTCAATGATATATGACAAATAATCAGAGCTATCTGCAAACCCAGAGAAAAATAAGAGAATAAAGAGCAGCTAACTTGTTTACCAGGAATAAACCATGTGCAACCAACCCAGTTTCCTTCTTAGACAACATTACAAGTGAGTGAGCAAGCATCATAATGACTTCAGTAAGATGGTTGCAAATTACATTGTCCAAAATCCTGTAAAGAAAGAGTGTCTGGGGAAAAAAAAGTCTAGAATGGGCTGTAGCACATTGTTGTGAATGGGGGCTGCCTGGTATTTTTACAAATGACTCATGTTATGAGAGTGGGTATGCATAAAACATCAACCTTGGAAGGTCTGCGGGAGCTGAAAGTCAGGAGCAGAATTCACAATGATCTGAAATCTGCAAACTGCTCTCAGATCAGCGGTGGGACTCAAGGACAAGAGCAAAATCCGTGATGTTGTGGCAAAAAGCATCAGCTGTGTGAACACAGGGTGAGGAGCAGCACAAGATTGATGGAGTGAATCACAGCACCAGGCAGCAGTGTCAGATCCTTGCAGGGAGCAGGCAGCAATCCCACGGGGATGCCGGCGGTGGGGGTGGAGGCTGCAGGGCACATGTAAGAGTCCTTCCACTTTGCCCTGCTCTGGTGAGGGCCCAGCAGGACCACTGTGTCTCATTTTTGAGCACCACCCTTCGAGTAAGACATGGGCTGGTTAACGAGAGCTCAGAGGAAACAAATTAGAAGTGCAGAAAATGTGACCTGCACAGAACAGCTGAGCAAACTGGAGAGAGGAAGGCTGATAAATGCCATGGACCCAACTATCTCCTCACTAGCACTGACCATTGGCACCATGACTGCAGCATGTACATCTGCTGCCTTACAAAAAGCAAATGGGTTTTGCTTCACTGGCATACCATATGTTCTGTGTGAGAGCACTCTTGCACAGCTATGCTGCCCTGCTTGGTGATGTTTTAGCAGCTGTGTAACACACGCTACTGTGCTGCAGAGTTAATGGTGGATAAAGCTGGTTTGGACAGGAGGCTCAGAGATGCTTGGTTATCCTGTTGTCAGACAACACACGGACCAACACTCGCTCATCCCCAGAACCCAGCAGTCAAAGCACCTGCCTCAGGATGACAAAGGACAGAGATAGCACCAAGCTTATCTCCAGGAATGTTGTGTCCCCAGCTCTGGCCACCTCACAGCCCCATGATGTGTCCCAGCAGCAGGACTCAGGATAAGGCAGGTCACTGCTGCTGCTGGGCAGGGGGATGCCAAGGGAGCAGAAGCTGGAGCATGGCTGTAGGCAAACAGCTGGAGTGGGAAATGAGGCCAAAAACTTTAAACCACAGGTCTCTAGCACTGTTCTCACCATGAATCCCCAAGCAAATGTAATTAAACACTAAGAACAAACTGAGTGAACTTCAGCATCACTAATCTATTAAATTTCATTAATTCCCCTTTCCATGATAAACTCCGAGACAGCCGTGATCTTGTCTCTGTAGAAAATTATTTGCTAGTGGTAAACAAACATAATTACCTCCAATGAATACCCAGCTGAATACCCAAATAACTGACTGCTCAGTTCAGCAAGTCTACCATCGCACATGGTGGTGGATAGAGGCAACTATCTCATGTCTGCACTTGCCTCCCCCTGCCCCAGTCATGTGGGGTCATTGGACCTGCTGCAAGCCTTCGTTGTTGGACATCTGGTCTCACTAGTCACAGCTGCACATCCACAGGGCAAGCCCTCTACTGATGCATTTCACATACGTCTCCTCTGAGACCCACTGAGCAGCAGGTGATTGGTGCAGGAACCCAGTTTCAGGTACATAGGATATAGTCCAAAATTTTCATACTTCATACTTAACACATCAAGGCCAGACTGGATGGGGCTTTGAGCAACCTTGTCTAGTGCAGGGTGTCCCTGCCCATGGCAGAGGGGTTGGAACTGGATGATCCCTTCCAACAAAAGACATTCTGTGATCTCGTGATGATTCTATGAACAAGTTAAGTGGGAGCAGGAATGCTGTCACTTGTAACTATTCTGCTATGAAACTTCATAAACTGGGCACCTAGATGTCCATTTTTAGGTAATAGTATAATAATTTTATGCTAATATCTGCTCTTTTCAGTACTGCTTTTCTTCCCATCCTGGAGTTTTCACTCTTTCCGCCTGTCCATTTTATGCCCAGTGACATTTGGCTTTAAACATACAGTCCAATTCACTACTCTGATTATTTTTTTTTCTATCGACTATTCAATATCATGCCTAAGATAAAGTTAATGTGATAGCAGAAATCCCTGGTATATTTAGGAATGGAGCTTTTATTTCATATGCTATTGATCAGTGAGAGACAAAATGTTACTGCAGGTTTCCTCTGCAATGTTCCCACAGGACCAGTACAGGGAAACGTATGAAGATCAAAAGAGCAGAGGAATAATGTATTTTCTTTCAGGAATTTGGATGCATGCAGAACTCATTTACAACAAAATAAAAGGATAAAAATATTTAATGAAAAGTTCCGTCTCTCTGTTAATCTCCTGCTGAAATACAGCTCTTCTTTTGACCAGCTCTAGGGCAACTCGAAGGACTTGGGCAAACACCAGACCACAACTGTTTTTCCCAGCGTTCTGAAAATATTGGATGCCTTTTGCAATTGGACATGCAGAAGGGTTTAGATTTAAATATTTGCTGTTCAAATTGGCATCATTTTACCATAGTTGCAAAAGCCAATCAATGTGCATGGCCTGGTGAAGGTGATTACCTCTGTGCAAGCCCTCACCAACATGTCAAGTCAGGATAAATGAGCTCCTCATGTGAGTGCAGCTATCCCACAGCCAGCAGTATGTTGGAAAAGTGGGTGTGGAGCTCAGTGTGCCCTCAGGATCTGTTTTGATTTACCATACATCATTTTTCCATGTTGCCTACTGAGAATCTTCCATAAAAATGATGCACATGTTTCATTTTAAGTTATCTCTGGTGCCTCGTAGCCCTGTTCTTTGAAATAACTGAATCTGAATATATTACCTCAAGGTGTTTGAGGGCAGAATTACAGATAAGATTCTTGAACCATCCCCATAAACATGCCCATGTTCACAAATCCACCTGCGCAAACTCCTGCATTTACAAAACTTTTTTAATGCACAGTTATTTTTTGCCAAATCAGGACACTTTCACAAGGCAGGAACAAGGAAGGATTCAGACGATCCCTGCTAAGCTTCTGTGCTTAACAGATGAAAGAAGAAGTGGAAGAGAACAGTCTTGAAAATGAGACTAAACCAACTCCTAGCACCAGCTGTTTATTTTCTATATTCCATGAAAATTGTAATCATAGATTCATAGAGTAGTTAGGGTTGGAAAAACATTAGCAAATTAAATTTTTCCCCCTTTCTATGAGCAATGAGGTATTTTCTTCTTTGGGAGTCTGTCTGGGTGCGACTGCTGTTTACCAGCTGAGCATACAATGAGGCTGAGCAGTTTAGCCAAATGAATCATCTTCCTCCTCCCTGCCAAAGACTGCCTCATCTGTGGAACACCTTATGGGAATAAGGTAATCTCTGGCATTTTGAAACAACTCTAAATATCTTTGAAGAAGGCAGAGGTTATAAATTTGATGCAAAAGTTCCTGGGTAAGGCTCTTTCTGGTGTGCTGCAGCCTCCCACTCTGTTTTCAAATGTAATACATCCTTTTGACTGCTAATGTGCTTGCAGGAAGCATGCAGTGAAATACATAGTTATTACTACTGTAGGAAATTCTGGGGGCTGAATGTGAGGGCCAGGCTTTTTACAGTGGTTTGATTTGCTTCTTTTGCAATATATAGAAAGAGAAATTACATCAAGTCTAGAGGTGTGATGAGCAGCTTTGTAAATCACATCCAGGTGCATATGCCATAGAGCAAAGCCTACTCTATACAATGGGCAGGAGAGGGGATTTCTGGGGTGGATTCCATTGAATCATAGAATGATTTAGTTTGAAAGGGACCTTAAGGGCCACCCAGTTCCAACCCCCTTCCCATAGACAAGAGACATCTTCCACTAGAACAGGTTGCTCAATGCCCCATCCATCCTGACCTTGAACACTGCCAGGGATGGGGGAGCTGCAGCTTCTCTGGGCAACCTGTGCTAGTGTTTCAACACCTTCACAGTGAAGAGTTTTCACTTTGCTCTTGAAGTACTCCTGTGTGCAAAGGTGGGAGGGAGGTGTGCAGCGTTGGTTTTTCCTTTCACTCTGGACTGTCATTCCAATTTTGAACATTTAGATTTAGTATATCTAGCACAATGTTGATTTAAGTGCATATGCTTATGCTACCAATATGTTTCTTTAACTGCTTTAATTATTTCTAACAGCTCAAATGTCTCCCTCTGTAACATCCCTTATGGAAGCACAAGACTCAAGAAATTCCTGTGTTGAAACAACCACAAACTAGGAAGTGATAAGTTGGGATAATGTAAAAAGTCTCAGGTCCTGCAGTGTAGCACCATCTCTTCATTCAAGTTCCCTGACAGGAAGAGTCAAAACCAGTTGCTTCTTTTTTCAGAAACACCCTAATTTCTATCCATAGGAATAGTGGTCCCTGGTAAGTTTCACTGGCAACTGTGTGCCAAACTCATGCTATCGAAATGCCATGTGAGAGATGTTATTTGCCATGTTATGGTTGAGGGTGTCCACTGATTTGGAGAAAACTCCAGGAACTCGCCAACAAAGTTTCAGGTTGACAGGCAGGTATTCCTTATTGCGGCACTGGGAGGCACGGGGGATAGCTGCTCCTAATGTGCGTCCCCATATTGCCACACAGGCCATCCTTTTATAGTCACTTGGGCATACATACATGTTCCTGAAGCTACACATGAATTACATTTTCCAGAAAGTTTCCCGCATACATACAAAATGTGGTGGTGGTCTTTGAGTCATTCTTTCAACAATCTTCATCACCCCTGGCAGTCTTTGAAGCACCAGCTTAACATAACAAACATCCTGTCCCTCTACTTATCAGGTAGTTTAACTACTCCCATTCTGGACACTTGCCAGGGATGCTTCCCAGTTGATGTTTACACCAACTCAATGGGCTCATTAACACAGCAATCATCCTGTCCCTCCACCAAGGTGCCCATCTGTCATGGGCTCAACAGCAGCAGTCATTTTTCCCCTTTAAGCAGTATCTGGTGTAGCGCTGTGTTTTGGATTTTCGGCTTGGGAACAGTGCTGATAACACCAGTGTTTATAGTTATGGCTTACAACGTTTTGGTTTGACCAAGGACTTTCTGAGTTTCATGCTCTGCCATGGAGGAGGGAAGCCTGGAAGAAGCCTGGTGGAAGGGGAGACAGGACACCTGACCCGGTCTGACCAAAGAGGTATTCCATACCACAGTACGTCATGCCCAGTTCTACTTCTGGGGGCAGGAATGCAGAAGGAAGCAGTTCACAGCTCAATCGTCATCAAGTGGTGAGTAGCTCTGTCCTCTTCCCTAGTTTTTCTCTGGTTGTTGTTATTGGTGGTGGCAGCAGTGATTTGTGTTATACCTTAGTTACTGAATGGTCCTTATCTCAACCCGTGGGAGTTGCATTCTTTCGGTTCCTCTTCCCATTCCCCACCCCCACCCCAGTGACGTGGGGGGGAAAGAAGGTTGGGAGGAGTGAGTGGGCAGGCAGATTGATTTACACCTGAAACCACGACACCACCCCAGATCTATTTTACTTTTCTTACACTTTTTTTTACTAAGGTCCTATGGACCTAAGACTATCTTCAAGTACCCCCATTACAAAGCCATCAGACTTAACCTTTACTTAGAACTGATTACATTCTGTGCTTTTGTGCTTCCTCCTTTCACCACAAATGCCACACATACCCTCCCTGTGCATTTTAGGCGCTGCAGAAACACCACAGGGTCAACCCCACACCATTCCTGTCACCAGAAGAGTGTTCTCATTTCAGAGAACCTACAGCATCACTGGGAGGTTTTGGTATATGTTCAGAGCAGAGACAGCTTCACTTCCTCACCACCACACCTCTTCACTAAGATAGTCCTAGAGCAGCTGTAAGGCAAGTTCCTCCCAATATAACACACACATCATCACAGGATCAAACCCACTGGCAAAATATATAGGTGGTTATTATGGGAAGAACTCAAAGTAACAAAATTAAAACCAATTAACAAGTTTCTCTATATACTTAGTGGCATTCTAATTGTATGACTATACATATGACCTATCAAGAAGGGCCTTTTTACACTTACTGGTACATCCCGGGGGATGGGGCAGAGCAGTTCTCTGTAATTAATTTATGAGCACATGAAAATTTGCTCTTTAGGAGCAGTTTATCAAGGAGAAATGCAGAAGTGAAGGGTGACTCCATGAAACGTAATTTTCATGGGGCTCGAAAAAAATAAAATCCCTTCTAGGGAGCAGCTGGCTGACATCATAGAATATAAAGTGGGGAGCAGTTAAGCTTGCAGGACAAAAGCTAGAAGGTATCTCAAAACACACCACTCCTAAATATAAATCCTAATATAAAAGCTCCAACATTACCCTGTGGCTTCGAAAAAATTCAGCATTTACTCACATTGATTCAACTCCACTGCATTGGGTGGCACCCTGCAGCGCTCATTACCAGAGGGAATGATTCAACAAGGCAGCCCTTCAGCATCAAAACTGATTTCATTTTTTTCCTTGCTTGCATCTAATTGATAGTCCATGCTGTTTGCTCAGTCTTGACTCTGCAAGTTTCTCCTCTCTGACTTCATTTATCAGTAAGATGCTTTCCGACTACTGTCGTGTGGATGTGCTTAAATGTGCTAAGACAGCAGGTGCTCACCAGTCATAATGCATTGACCCACTGTGAAAACACTCCACAGATAGCAGAAAAGCTCTGCCTGACCACTATAGTCCCAGTGTTGACTTCACTGGGTTTGGACCAGGATCTAAATTCACATAAATCTGCCATCAAATGGCACCACAAACCCATAATTTTCTGTTGAACTTTTGGGCTCTCCAGGCTGATTTTTCCTTATGTTGTAGGGTTACTTCTTAATATTAAGGAAGAAAAAATAGAGACATTATTTACTGACCCATATTTTTATGTGCTATTATTGCCTTGTCCTTGTAAGACTATGAACTTTCAAGATACTTCTTCAAATAATAAAAAAACCCACATTCTTCCAATTTTGCCAATTTACATGAAGAAACCGGAAGATCTGTCATAAGATTCATGACAGCAGTTCCATGGAAAAAAACACAGAGGAAAACATAAAAATAAAAGACAAAAAAATAAGACTAGTGTGATTAGATGAGTGTCGTTGTGACTGGAGGCTGGGAAATCAATTACTGCCCTTGGCCGTCCCTACACATTTCTACCTATGCGCGGTTGCCCAAAGCTATTTCTGAGAATTCCTATCTGAAGTCTTGGCCACCACTTCACCGCCCTTTGTGTAACAATTATCATGCTTTTTTTCTAAAGAATTCTGATTTTCTTCCTGTAAGAAACAAATGCAATGGTCAAGATATTGTCTTGAAACATGCACATGCTGCCCCAAAAACATTTTTGGAGTGCTTCAGGTAATCAGCTTTTCTGATGTTTGTACCGAGACAGCTTCACGGCACTGAACAGTGATTTATTTCCCAGGACATTAATCTTACCACTCCCAGGGAAATCTCCTACTAACCACCACTCCCTGGGAAGAAGCCACCTCCAGAAATCTTTACTCAATATTTAAGTGGAGGGGATGGTGGGGGAGCAGGGGTAACATTAAAAGAACTGCTGTTATTGTCATCAGCATATTTTAGCTGGAAAATGCTATTGGTGGAAAAGCAGTATTAAAATGAAGAGAAACAAGAACTAGACATCACAGTGTTGCTTCTCATTTAGAAATTCTATAAGAAGGAATGTTAAGGCACCTCTGCTCTCCTCATGCCTCCTTTTTAGGAGCTGCTCTGCACTCCAGTCAGTAACAAAGGTACCAACCACTGCAACAGCACAAGTCAAACCTGCCAGATCACATATTTCAGTTAAGCTTTTTATGTATACGCATATCATTATGCATAACAATATTAGTAGGTATTATAATATGTACATGTAATACATACACTGTGCATTATATGCATATTATGTGTATTGTAATGTATAAAATAAATGATATAAACAATTATATCTATATATAAGCCTATTATTACACATATATAAATGTTATATATGTACAGATATTACATATATAACCATATGTATTACATATATAGTGTACATTATATACTATAGCATATCTGTATATACCAGTGGAAACCAAGCCAACATTGCACAGCTAATCACACTGGTTACTTCACCTGATGGCACTTCAGTAAAAAGCAATTGAAGAACAGAGAGCAAATTGCAACTTAATTTTACTTAGGGCCTCACAAGTTTTCCTTTTTTTCTCAGGGCACTGCGAGGAATATGCTGCTGAGCCAAGTCAGAACGGTCAAATGAAGTGCTCCAAGGTCATGGGTTTTTGAATCTCTTTCCTGCCCACCATCCATGCGCTATTTATCCAGAACCTCAGGACATCAACAACACCGGCAATATACAGTTTCTGGAAGACTTACACACATGCACACACATCCTTATATGAACAGATAGTGTGTGTGGGATTATATCTATGTATAAGAACTCAAAATAGAAGCCCCCTTTTTTGTTAAGACAGCAATCAGAAATGCAAGTGAAATGCTATGGGATGGGGATTTTGAGCTACCAATAAAACCAGAAAATCAGTACCCCTCCAAAATGCAGTGAAACCCCCTCAACATCCTGATGTACTAAAGCTGCAGCTCTCTTCTGTTTAAAGTAACTTTGAGACACGGCAAAAGCAATTTAAGAGCTGGTGCAACAGAAACAAGTGCACCATCAAGCATGAGCCAAAAATACTAAGACACAGGCAGGGCAGGGTCAGCAAGGGCATCTGTGAACTGCTGGTTTCCAAAGGGAAACAGGAAAACCACCAGCCACACAACAGCCTAGAGAAACCAAAGTCAAAACAGGAACTGGAGTATGCCTGAAGATGAGGAAATAAAAGCAACTTTTCCAGCACACCACAACAGGGAAGGAAGCTGAGAACCTCCAGCATGGGCCTGTGATTCTTGCCCTCACCAGGTCAACTGCTGCATCAAAGAGCCACCTGAGCCCTTCAACAGTTTCTCCATTTACCTAGTAAAAAAGTCTTTTAACCTATGGCTTGTCTTAAATGCACTACTTCAGAGAAGAGAGCATAACCCTCTCACCTAACACAGCTGAATGGTTTTCTAAATATACAAACACATGCAAACTTAATTATCCTGATTACTTAGCATAAGATTATTAGTTATTTCTTTTGTTCCACTCTGAGGGGAATCCTAATTAAATTTAATTATTGAATAACATATTTCTGTTGCTTCCTTAGGCCTTTGAGCTTGATGCTCAGGATTAAGACTTATAGGCATAGTATTCTATGAATTTACTATGTATTATCTACAGCAGAGCATCTGCTAATCTGAACAATTTTATTCCATGGCAAATACAAGATCATCTAATTCTCAGCAGAAAGCAAATAACCTGTTTGGAGCTACTCTGTATTTCCCATTGGTAAGTGAAATGTATTTGGCAATTACTGTCAAGCAGTTAAGCGAACATCGCTTGTTAATCTCCAGTGTGGTGATATCCTCAGTTACTTCGATGTGAATCAGGACTAGTTTCCTCTCGGATGACAAGTGAAATCCATCTTCCATTAGCCCCGTCTGACCTGAAAGGAAGCACCTGCATCTTGCTTCCTTAGAGACTACTGTTGTGGTTGCCTTGGGCTGAAGTATTCAGCCAGGCCTTGTGCTTGCTGTGATGTGATTTGGGAACACCCTTGGTGCTCTCCTTGTTTCCAGCAGACACAAGAGGAAGGATGTACGCTATTTACCTGAGGGTCCCTTTACTTGACTTTTGTAGTCAAGAAGGAAAATGTGACTTAGTGCAGGAATATAATTATGTAGCTGAATTAGGTGCTGTAACCGCTACAAATTCTTATTTTTCTCATTACAATAGCACTAAATAAATGGTTTCCAAATAGATCTCCTCTCTTCCTTGAGCTACCCCTGAGGCCATACTGTCCATGGTCTCTCAGTCTCCTTGATGCCTTTTGCTCCTGGCACATTGACATGAAAAGCTGTGCTACGATTAAATACTCAGATTCCTGCATTTGGGATTAAATCCAAATCTAATCTACCTGCCTAAACCTTCTTATGTGGCCCAGTATTTTGGCCTGCACTCTGCGATTTTAGCTGTTGCTCTCCATAAAAAACCATCACCCTGGAGGGTAATTTGTTTAAAAATGTGCAAATTTAGACCTGCATAAACCCCTAGAAAATTGTAAGATATATGACATATGAAAGCCCCCCATATCAAATCAGTGTTGAGTGGCCAAGGCTGAAACTCTTCCAGTCAGAGAAATAAATCATAGTTCCTATCTTGCAATAGGTCTCTTTCTGCGGAGGATTTCTGTGGGTGCTCTCCCCTGAGCCAACACTGAGCATTCTATGGGAAACCACCAGGTCTGTGTGAAAAGCCTGACCCTCTCTGTGCGTAGCAGCTTCTTTAGAGTGCAGGAGTGATTCACAGGATAGATCAAAGACCTAGAAGAGCTCTGTAACCAGCATCACCTCCTTTAACAAAGAATATTGAGGTCAAACTGACTCCATCCCCCTGATTGCACATATGCCTTTGGGGAAAAAGAGCGTCAGTGAAGAGGTGCAGGCTTCAGCTGCTGGTCTGACATGATGCTTTAAGCCAGCCTGTGCTAGAACCACTGTTTGAACAAAAGGCTTGATACTGTAAAGTGCCCTTGAATAAACTCTGGATATCTCATTCTATCCATGCAATAGGTATGCCAAAACAGTGAAATATTGATTTGGGGATGGAAAGCTTAGGAGAACACTCAAATTGTTTGTCAATAGGCTTGTCATAGGTGTTGACTTGTGGTGATGGGAAAGCAGACTATATATCTATTTCTGCCTGTAATGCCTTTTGAACCAGTATCAGGAGACTGTGATAAATAGGCATTGCCTTCCTTGACTGCAGAGTAGGCTGAAGATGTTTTATTTGAATACATATAAATCCTTCCTATTGTGTAATTCCATATAACAGCCTGGACTACCTTGCAAACTAATATGATGCGTGACAAATTAAAGTGTTCAGGGCTCAAGAACTCAGAATAGATGGGGTTTGAGGCATCTATTTTAAGACCCATTTCCTACAGCTGGAAGTGACTGAGCAGTGTTTATTTATTTCAGAATTTCTGAGCATTATGAACTGGTAACTGCAAAGAAAGCTCTAATGACTTGTGTGGAACTGGTAAAACGCATACATTATTTCTGTGTGTTTAACTGGCAGGACAGTAAGTGTTGGTGCGGCTTGGCCAACCTGTGTGTGCTTGCTTGCCTGCAAGCCCTACAGTCTCTCCAACCAGTTTGGTTTGATTCCTACAGATGCTGCCTGAAGAGATGTCACTTCTGGGCTAGAAAATCAAGTTTCTGTGGGTGAATTTCACCCACAAGCAGCTCACAGTGGGGCCAGCTCACAGGGGAGTGTAGTGTATAATGTGGGACAAGACTTACCTTTACCCTGCAAACTATGCAGGTGAAAGTAGGCTTGCCTTCCATGTGGCGCTCGGCACTCTGAAGATACATCGTGTTGTGCAGAGACACAAAAATACTCTGATCTGGCCATGAGCTGTAAATGCAAGGTAGGGGGAGGTCATCTAGACTGAAAGCTGAAAAAAAACCACACAGATTTTCTGAATCCCATCTTTCTTGGAGTAAGGGGGAAAATAATCCTCATTTTTAGTTACAGAAGTGAAATGTCAAGTAGTGAAGCTTCTTTTTCTTTCTTTTGTGGATGTTATCTCCTTTACAGCTCCTGGGCCCTATCAGGGGCAGTAGGAGAGCTCTTGTTGACTCCTATTTTATACGCTAATATTTTTGATACTGCTTGATGCTTTGATACTTCTTTCCTCAAATGACACTGTTTGTGTGCGTGTTTACACACCTTTTCCTTTCTTCCCTTTTTTTTTTTTGGGGGGGAGGTTGTTTGGTTTAGTTTTTTGAGAAATTGGTTCCATTCACTTGAGTGATTGGTACTGCTGGGTACTGTACTCAACAATTAGTGACTGTGGCACGACATGTTTCTTGGATATAGCCTTGTACAACTTTTGATCAGTAACCTTATTTTCACTGGCAGAAAAACTAATTCGATGACTACGTTGTTGCTTTTCCTTCCTGACACCAGGAGCACAGACGTGTTAACACTGTGATCTTCTCTGTAGATTTCACCTCTTCCGTAGTAGCAGTTCATTTACATTTTGTTGTCAGTGGGGCATGCAAGGAATAATCTGTGAAGCTCATTAGGGGGGCTGGGTTTTAACAAAGCAATAAACATGTGAAAACAACGTGTAAACGTTTGTAGCTTCACTGCTGAGCTCTCCCCTTTACTATTCGTATTAATGAGAATGTATGTAAATCAAACAAACATAAATGTCAGTGACAACAGTACTTAGCAGAAACTTAAGCCTGCTCCTATCTGCTTCTTTGCTCTGTTTTCCCGATTCACTACAAAGGAGCAGTAAAATGAAGTGCCACAGGATTTCCTTCCCCTTTGTTGAAAAGAACTGCACAAAGAAGCAGAAAGTTTTAAGCAGGAATGACAATGATAGGGAGGAAATGGAGTATAAATTTGGAAAAAGAGGGGAAGAAAGTTAGGAAAATATAATTAGATTTGGGAATGCGAAAGAGAAAAAGAAAGCCTCTGCAAGGTAATAATTGTTCCAGGGATTACTTTAGGATTTACTGTTCATTTATTCCTTGTTAAACTCCTTCCTCTATGTTCATTACATTTCAGCAAGAGCAATTCAGCTATCATTGCTACTTAATGTCATACATTATCAGCGGTCACTTGCTCTAGAAAACACTCAGGCACCTCTACCATTCTGCAGCTGAGGAATGGTAGCTCCCAGCAGCTGTTTAACCTACTGAAGCCTGTGTATTACTCAATACACTTAAAATTAGTAATTAATCTCAGACTAGATGCTTGGGAAGGAAACTGTTGCAGGCAGAGCTGTAGTTTTATGAGATCAAGATGGCTGTGGGTGATAGAGGCAAGGACACTTGAAGTGTTTGCTAATGAGAATCTTTTGCATTACAAGCACAGCAAAATATAATGACCTGTTAGGGGTTTGGTATCTCACACTGATGATTAGCACACCTACTCCTGGATCAAACAAGCCATATGGGTTGATTGCCATTCTTCTTATGGAGGAGATGGGATCTTGGTGGACACTTATCTTTCGGGTGGTGGGGGTGCTCCTGTCTCTTATAGCCAGTAAAGTCCTGCACTGCCTACACTTTAATTCCCGTTACCTTCATAATGCACATGGCTAATGTGTTTCAGGTGTTGGCAGGATATCTGGTAAAACAGTAAAATTGTCCTACTTTCAAGTTACCTCATCCCAGTTTCATGTGAAAGCTTTTTGTATGAGCTACGGTTTCATTTCAACAAGCAAGAAATACACCCCAAAATCCCATGTAACAGCAAAAGACTCATCACCACTGCAGCTCTCATTAAAGGAAGAGTTGAAGAGTTTCTGCTGGACACAGCTGATGAGTAAGTCTGTGTCTTGGCCCAGGCTGCAGGGAGGGCTGTGTCAGTGCTGCCAGGCTGCAGCAGGGCTATAGAGATTTCATCAGAGCTCAGAGCTAGGATAGCAGAGTTTTCTGATTTCAAGCTAATATGCAGCTTCTAAATACCCAAGTAGAGTCCTGAAATGCAACAAATCAGGTATCGTACCTACCTTCTTTTCATCACAAGCACTTGCCTTGTGTGCAGCAACTTGTGCACCCTTCTCAATAGAAGAAAATTAGGGCAGTCAACTATTTCTTGGATATGATTATGTTTATTGGCAAATAGCGTTCTCATAATCACAAAGGTCATACACGGCCAATTTCCCTTTTCATATTTCCAAACCTAACCTTCAACTAACATTGTGACCAAAATGTGGTCTTTTGACTTTCTTTCTGACTTACAAATGTGATTCTTCTTTTCTGCAAGGCTTTCTGCTGAAATTCTGCCTGTTCTATAAGCACACACACATACAGAACCTAAACTAATTAATTCCCAGTGTTAGCGTTTATGTTCAGTCTTGTCCTTGGCAGCCACTGCCATTGTTTCAGGCCTGACTGAGCAGTGGGATATTTAATTGTTTGCTCATTTAGTCTGAAGAGAGAGCAGCCAGCATAGCCATAAAACCCACTGAGAGTTGTATGTGATCAGTTTGAAAAACAAAGATACATTTGCTGGATTTCACCCAACCTGCTGCAATACAATGCTTCAGCAGTGCATTCAGAGCACGACTGCCGTTTTCATCTGCTGAGGGGAAGACTCAATGAGTCTCTCATGTGGAAGGCACAGTTCCTCTGCATCACCTCTGCAGCCTACAGCAGCTGGGGTCTCATACTGTTCCCAGCCCCTTTGCTGGTGCTTGCTCCTGCCACCATGCATTCCTGCCAAGTGAATCCTGTTATTAAAACAAATAAAAGCAAATAAAAGGGTAAATTCTGCAATAGTAAACTATTTTCCCACAGTTCTTTAATACACTTCTTTAAAAAAACTGCGTTAATGACCTGCTTGAAAGTGTTCTGATGAGCAACTGTCCAGCCATATCTGAGGAGCACAGCAAGGCTAGGGGCAGCAGACACCTTAGGCAGGGGTGATGAATATGGGAATGCATTAAGCCAAGCATTTCCATTAGCAGTGAAACTGGTAAATGAACTTCAGAGGAGGGAAACCCTAGATTTTACATCCCTTGCCAGTTCTGTGCCTCAGATTGTCCATCCCCATATGTCAGAGGACCACCTTAAGATGTTACTTAAAAGCTCTGAAGTTCCTGAAAGGAAGATAATGCCATTTATAACAGAAGCTTGTTTACTTCTATCACTTAGAGGCTATACATCAATAGACTGTTTCCGCCACCACAGTCTCTTTGTAAGGTAGTGTCTAAATGTTTCCACTATAAAAATGACTGGATGAAGGAATATAATTTGCATAATTTTTTCATATCTATAATTTATACATTTTCAGCTTCCATTAACTCCTGATTCTCAACATCAATTTAATTCTTCTGTACTCATTCAGTATTTATCTCTCTGCTACAAATAGCAGCGGCCTATTTTTGGCCAGTGTTGGTAAAGAAATTAATAGACTTTTTCTTATTTATTACCCTTCAGCATTCTAACAGCAACTATGAGAATCCCAACAGCTTGACATGTGTCTTTTGACAGGCATAGCATTTTACCTTTTGAGTGTACAGTTAGGGAAAGCTCCACCTTCCTGTTGTTGCTGTATGCTAGAGTTTTGTTACAGGGCTAAATGTTTGGAGAGCTGTATATACCACACAATGCAAAAGAACCTGTGTGAGAGCTAAGGGATCTTCATGTACAGGCAATGGTGAGAAAGTCTCTTCTAGAAAGCACTTTAGGGCACCTCTGACTTGTCTGTTGAGGGATTGCTGAGTATGGAAAAAGGGTAGCTGCCCAAATACCTTAAGCTTGCACACTGGCACCTTTCTTTTCATGCTTTCTGAAACCTGTCTTTATATTTTGTTACTAAAAAAATGTATTGAATTGATACTGGTCCTTACTGGAATACATACTATACGTACCAACATCAGAAGGTTGACTCCTGTTTAGTGGTGTTTTTGTTCCTTTAGGCATCTCACTGTGGAGCTGCATGGGGCAAACATGGAAAACAAAAGCTACAGAGAGCCTCCTGGGCAGTGCCCTTCAGGCACAAAGGGATAGAGCCGACTCTGTCTGCTTTGCGCTGCCTGGAGACTGTTGGAGAAATTCAGCATATTGTTCCTGAGCATGGGGACAGGAGCTGCGCAGCGTGGTTTAAACTGGTTGTATCCATGCTGCCTTGCTGGGGAGCCTGGGTTTCAGCCAACCCTGCCTGCTGCCTGGGTTTCCCCACCTGAGAAACCTGCTCGCTCCTCCTGGGGTGTTTGAACAATCAAGTAATTTTAGTTTAACTGAGATCTTGAGACTCAAGTGCACAGCCTGAGATTATCCTTTGAGAGTCAGGGTCCAGCACCCACTGTCAGCGCCTGAAAATCCAAATCTGAGTAAGAGTGTCAAAGAAATAACCTCCTGTATTATTTCAGCATCTTAATTAGCATTTATCTTCTTTGCCATATTTTAATTGCCCATGAATCATCTTCAGTTAAGTTTAGGGCAATGAGTAACTCAATGACGCAACAAAAACTACAGCTCAGAATTCATGTCTTCAGGCCCCAGAAATAAAGTGTGATACCTTTGATTGATGTATTGCCAAAATAACTGCACTTTAGAGAAGCTTTTTATTTTAAAGGGTTTTCTTTTTATTTCCCAGGACTTCAGCAAAAGGATTTTTCTTCACCTGATTGAGGAAAATACAGGTCAGTGTTTACTTCCAAGTGGAAATACACTGGAAGAGGTATTCCTGAATAACTATAACTGATGCAGAAATGAGAGCTGTAATTATTATTCCAGAATATATATATGTAAAGTATATATATGTATTTTTTACATATATATATCTATAAAACTTTTAATAGCTGCTTTAAGTCTTCACGCAGCCACACTGTTTCTGAATTAGTTCTGAATATGGGTTACAGTCAGTCCAAAAAGAGCTCCTATTCTGAAATAGGAGCATCCAGAGAGGATGTACACCCAGATAATGTACTGGAATAACTATTTCAGACTTTCCAAGCACTGAGGAGCCCTGAGGGCAGGCAATATGAGGTCTTCCAGCAGCATCAAGATGGCCAAGTTTCACATTGCCGAAGTAGAAAGTGCTGTCAGCTATGGCAGAGGGGGGTAAGTTGCTGCTACCAGCCCTTCATGAAGGTCCTGGAGGGGGTTGATGTGCAGGGTTTCTTGCAGGAAAACAGATCCTGTTCTTGAATACACATGTTCCATCTCACAGATCTCAGTATGCATAATGCTGAATGGGCCTGTGGCCATCAGTCCTGCCAGGATATTTGAGGCTGATCTCCTCTCTCTCTAGTGTTTTGTCAGACCTGCAGCTACTTTTATAGAAGTAGCCCAAATGCATACTGTATATGCTGAAAATATACATTTAATTGCTGGTTTTCATTTGCCCTGTAATGCCTCACATATAAAGAACTCTTCTGCATCCCTTTTTATACCGCAAAAATTCAGAATGGGATTATTTTCCTCACCATTTACTCTAGAACTGTGTACCTTAACAGTTTAAATTTACATTGTTTATTTTGAAGAACATCACGGGTGGTGTATTCCACACAAACCTGTGAGTCTAGAAAAAGAAGTAAGTTCTCAGAGTTAAACTGCTTTTTTTTTTTCCCACTCCTGTTCTCTTTCCTCACCTGCCTCAGAGATTTGAAGAAAAAATGAAATGAAACTTCCATATGAAACACTTTTTCTCAAACCGAACAATGAGATAATAATTTCAGTTTTATTTACAGCATAATTAACGTGTAAATGAAAGTTTAGAATATTTGCAGATTTGTCTTCCTAGCTTCTATAGAAATACAGTTTTCCACTCTACTGCATTGTAACCTGTTTACATATACAAGCATACCTTTCCTTTTTGCTAGTCAGCCAAATAGCCGTGCCTTGTTTTCAGTGTTTCTTTTATTTTTCTCTTACTGCAGACCTATGTTAACAAGAACAGTATATATGTGACTTTACATTCCTCATAGCTATGAATGCAATATGAAATGTATTCATCATAGCCTAAAATAAAAATATACTTCTTTCTTATAGATGTACAGAGTTCTTTTGATCTACACAATGTCTATATCATTTAATCCAAGATACGTATAATTTCTGAAAACCTTAATAAAGTGTGCGTTTGGCCAGCATGTAGCTACTTCAAGTATTTTTAATTTTCCCATATTTCTATTTTTCTGGAAGATATTTTCTTCTAGAAATTATACCTCTCTCTCCCCTTAGGAAGAGTCCAATAACCCCCTTGCAATTCTGAATGCAGGCAGGCAGAACTGATACAAGTAAATAGCTTACAGCATATGACGAATCTGAGAATGTGGGCCCCAGATGCAGTAGCACTGAGGGCACGAGCAGTGTTACGGGATGCTATCTGTGGGTACATGCCAGAGGACAGACTAAGGTACCAATTAAGGAAACAGGATATCAATACAGGTTGTTCTACTATTGCTCTTTAGGCAGTGAGTTGCTTGATTCACTTCTTAGCGCAGGCATGTAAAAGATTAAGCAGTAAAAGGAGAAAATGAAGCCCAAGGATTCACTGTGTATAATGGCAATGAAATATCAGGCAGAAATGAAAAATTAGGGTTTGCTAGGAAATAGCTAGAGAACAAACTAGAAAACATGCCATTACAGAAATTCATGGTGTAGCTGAATCTTGAATACCACATGCTCTTTCATTTTCCCACCTTATATAGTGAAACAGAACCTGGTACAGAAGATGATAGGCGTCTTTGATGACAACATCTGACCATGGTCACAATGATGTCATAGAAAGCAGGAATGGAAACATCCGAAGGGACTATGTTATCTTGAAAGAGTCAAGACTGATGACAGATTTGAGTGATGTCTTTAAAGCCATGAATAGCACGGATTCAAGAAATAGGGAGCATCCACTGAAGTTATCAGGCAAGTTTGTGAAATGAAAGAAGAAAATATTTTTTTTGTGCACTCTATACCGTAATACATTTCCCCTGAGGAGCAGCTACTGTTGTCAGCCAGCAGCAGGATGGAGCTTTGGTCTGACCCACTGCAGCTGCTGTTAGCTCTGTGATGGAAAACTGCTCTTCATCAGTGGCTGCATGAATCTTTCTTGCAGAAAAGTTTATTTAGGATCACTAAAAGGGAAATAGATGCTTCAGATTAGTTGAAAAACACTAAACCATTTTTATTTGAGGTACCCACAGAAAGCTGAACTATATAAAAGTTATTATTAAAGGTGTTGGGGAAAAAAACATATTTTTTTCTTGAGTGAATTTACTCAAAGCAGCCTCAGGTGATTCTATAGGACACCAATTGTCCTACTGTTATTGCACAAATCACTGCCTGTATAAAGGGAATCTGAGTGCCTATGGCAGAAGCCATTCACTTCAAGTTTCGTAAAAAAAAAACAAACCCTGTAAGACTTCTTTAAAGTTTATGCTTATATGTTGTAATTCTTTGAGTCCCTCTTCCTGCCCCTGAGGATGACGGGTAGTAAAAATAGTGGGGGGGATGGTACACCAGCTAACAAGAAGACTTAAGCCCACAAGCATCTCTTACATCACTGAACTGTGGCACTCCTCCATGGTCCTGTTTTCTGCTCCATGGTCCATTGCTCTTGTACCTGTCTTTTCATGGGGATTTCACACCATATTTCACACGAGGCATAACTAAGTCCTAATTCTGAAAAACACAAAATGGTGACACCATTGTGGGGGTGCAGTTTCCCTTGCACTCAGTGCACTTACCAAAGCAATGCAGTGATAGTGCAGAGATAAATCTGTACAGAAACAATACAAACCTTGATAAAGTGTGTCCAAGTGTGTGTGTATGTGTTGAAATATGGCCCAATTACTGCCTGAAATTGCAAAGAGAACAAGCCATTGTATTTCATGCAATCTGTCTTGGAGATGTGAGATAGGAAAGGTTGCAAGGATGTTTGGATTTTTAATCACTGTTTTCTTAAGAATGAAAATTACCTGCCCAGTCACAAGCACTTTTATTATATACAGAGAGGGAGTGGGAAAGAGTCCTGTAAAGTGGATGGGGGTATTTCAGATCAAGGTAGGTTCATTAATCACTGGGTTTGGAGTCTAGCTCAGTGACCTTGACTATTCAAACCACGTGGAGTTGCCCTGTGAGCTGAGATCCACCCCTTCTCAGCCAGCCTGGTAGTCAGGCTACTGCCTTAAATGGGAGAGGAATTGTACTCTTGGTCTTGTTTGCTCAGATCCATCATCCCAGAACCCTGCACCCTGAGTGGGTATGATTGCTGTTCTCCATTGAAAAAGGCCTCTTTGGTCCTTCAGGGACAGGGAAAATTTTTAATGGTAGATGGAGACTTAATGAGCTCAGGTAGAACAGGAATGCAAATACAGATTGGATTTTGTATATTTATGAAAAAACAATCTCTAGTTCTGCTATTTTCCATCCAGCACTAATTATAGAATCATAGAATAGTTAGGGTTGGAAAGGACCTTAAGTTCATCTAGTTCCAATCCCCCTGACAGGGTCAGGGACACCTCCCACTAAACCATGGCACCCAAGGCTAAATCCAACCCGGCCTTGAACACTGCCAGTGATGGAGCATTCATAACTTCCCTGGGCAACCCATTCCAGTGCCTCATCACCCTTACAGTAAAGAATTTCTTCCTCAGATCCAATCTTAACTTCCCCTGTTTAAGTTTGAACCCGTTACCCCTTGTTCTGTCACTACAGTCTCTCACAAAGATCAGTATGTTCCGAGTATCTGGTTCTATTCCTGCTCTAAAACCATACTCACTGCTCTGCACACTCTTGTAACTCTAGTTTTGGCTTTCCCTGGAGGTATCACAGAATCACAGAATAGTTAGGGCTGGAAAGGGCCTTAAGGTCAGCTAGTTCCAATCCCCCTCCCATAGGCAGGGACACCTCACACTAAACCATGTCACCCAAGGCTCTGTCCAACCTGGCAATGCACGCTGCCAGCAATGGAGCATCCATAGATTCCTTGAGCAACCCATTCCAGTGCCTCACCACCCCTACAGTAAAGAACTTATTCCTTCCTGTAGACCTTTATCTGAAAATAACACTACCACCCCACCAAGAAAAAGATCTTACCCCATAAAAAAAAACCACCCTGGTGTTTTCTTTTGTTCCTGGATGTCACCCAACCTTTTGTACTGAAGTAGGGTGCTTTTTCAGGCATTAATGCAATTCAATACAAAGTACTTACACACCTCCACCGAATCTTTTTCATAGCTTAATAAAATGAAGCAATGAATAGGTCTGTTTGGTTTATGTCATGCATCATATTAATTTTGGAAGTTTTAATCCCCTTTTTGCTTATGTTCAAAGATACCAGGACTGCTCTGTCAGCTGGCACTGTGAGAGGAAGGATGTCCTGTTCCTGCAGGAACACCTGATGTGGAGCAGCAGTTTCTCAGTTGCCTACCAAAGGCTAAACCTGAGTCTAGAAAATGCTGTGCTCTGATAATATTGTCTAGGAGTGCAGTTTTTAAGACTTAAACAATTACATCAACAAATTATACTGACAAAATCAATGACACTTTCTCTTTTTCACCTTTTTGGAGCTTGGGAAATTATATTAAGCTCTACAGAAAAAAAACCCACAAAAGCTAGAAAAAGCTAAAACCGAGGGGATTTTATGGCATAAGAAGGAAGAATCTTACTGGTAGTCAGGTTATCTGGTGATCCATTTGGATTGGTTTGCTGTGGTATTTTAATCTGTAGCCAACACATATCATTTTCTCATTGAGTTGACAGGAAATGAATTTGTGTGATGAATTATTACTGCTGTTAATTCAATCATCTGTGTACAGAGGTACAACATGCTCACTTAGGTGGTGTCATTTACTTCAGTCACCAGCTATCAGGCACTAAAGAGAAAGCAGTAAAGCATTTCACTGGCTCTTTTGCTCTCCATAGACTATTAAGCCTTGAAGGGAAAGACCACAATGCAGACATACTTGTGAGGCAGAAGGGTATTTCTGTTTATTGGTATACAAATCTCAGGGAGTGTCTATTCTGATCTCTGCAATAGCTGGATGCCTCCTGTACACAAGATTTGCTGAAAGCTAATTTGAGTCCCTCTGCCTGACCCAGCATGGATATGTCCCTGAGCCCAAGCTGTCTCTACAGTGGTTAAGAAGGTGCTTTAGGGTCTCTTTGGGGCTGAAAACCTCCACCTTGCATTATCAGTCAATGAACATCCTAGTTTGGCCATACCCTGGGCAGTACAAACACAGATCTCATTTAATGCCCACTCCACACACTGTGGCTAAAGGTAACTTTTAAACTATTTGGCAGCAAAGCAAATGGAACCACCTGTTCTGCTCTGCTTCCAGCATTGCTCCACAGCCTCCAACAGAGATTTGCTTTATGTTCAACCCCTCACAACTGTGCAAAAGGGCAGAAAGTGCCTAGAAGTATGCAGAAGGGAGTAAAAGGTTACTCCCACGCTGCATTTCTTTCCATGAATTTCAATATTTACAGAGTGCTGGGTCTGCTGACTCCAGCCCAACATTTTTATGTTGGCAGTCAGTATTTCTACCAGAGCATTGCCAACTGTTGATCTGAAAGAATGAGATTTAGGGAGTTATTTCACCATGTAGAAAAGCAGAAACCTGTTTCCTCATGCTTTTACTGCTGTTTACTGAAAGCTGCCACATAGATCTTCCAAGGTTGAGAAAAGGCTAACTGCTACTAATAAAGGATTTGGGGAGGTTTTTGGTGTTTCAGATATCTACATGTTACAGACAGCATCTTCAAAACTGAATGCCTGAGGTTACTTGATTCCATAGATAAGTATCAGGCCAGTTGTTTCTGGGTGCTGGGGGGCTACAGTATTCCTGGCTTCCTTTGAAAATAGTGACATCTGGAATTGTTCAGCAGCTTTAAATTCCACCCCCTTCTGGTGTCTAAGGACAGAAATTAATTTTTATTTTTTTAAAGAAATAATATCTAGATCTTAAAATATTCACAGAATCATAGAATAGTTAGGGTTAGGAAGGACCTTAACATCATCAGTTGCAACCCCCATGCCATGGGCAGGGACACCTCACACAACTTCCCTGGGCAACCCATTCCAGTAAAGAACTTCCTCCTTATATCCAATCTAAACTTCCCCTGTTTAAATTTGAACCCGTTACCCCTTGTCCTCTCAGTACAGTCCCTAAAGAATAGCCCCTCCTCAGCATCCCTATAGGCCCCCTTCAGATACTGTAAGGCTGCTATGAGGTCTCCACAGAGCCTTCTCTTGTCCAGGCTGAACAGCCTGAATTTTCTCAGCCTATTTTCATGCGCTTTTTTCCATCCTTAAACATTCTAACACAGTCCTTTCTTATGCTCACATTTATGGCTAAACACTACAAGTTCTCAGTCAAACTCTTGCCACATGACAAGCACAGACTTTGATTGAAGTGGGTCACTGTCATTATTTACATTATGTCAGGTCCCTAATATACGACCTCACCAAAGCTCAGAGTAGCAGCAACAACAAAAGGGGCTGTCCTCTGCCTGTTACTCAGAAATCTCAAAAAGCACTTCTGGAACACTGATCCAGGTAATAATATTTGGAAGGTTTCTGCTAAGCAAGTAGTACACCTCTTTTGCAAGTGAGTGAAACAAATTTGGTAAGTGACAGAACAAAGGCAAAATATAAACTAGAGATAAATGCAGTAATAAGAAATAAAAAAAAAAAACCTTAGTATTTCATTTTTGTCTTCTGAACTTTCCATTCCCTGATGTTTGTTCATTTGATGTGCTTTCTTCCCCCTTCTCAGGACTAAGCAAGTATTCTCCTAAGATTCGATTAGATTCACTCCAGCTCCACTTCTTGCTCCAGCTTTTTAAAGGAGCAGAATAATGTGCTTTAAAATACAGAGGATCCAATTGCACTGCTTTTCTCTACCTTTGATCAATTGCCCAGGGCTTTTTCAGCCATTTTTCCCCCTTTGCACAGATCTTGCACTTCTGCTTTGTCTCTGGAAGGCTGTGTCTCCATGTACTGCTAGGTGAACTCACACTCAGGGACACTTTGTTGGGAACTTGCTTGGGCCATGTTGCGTCTGTCTTATAGCCTGCAGGTTTCGGAGTGCTTTCTGTGGAAAACGAAGCACAAGGAAGGAGAGCCTGCTGCACTCTGGGATGAGCAGCTCAGGACCACTACAAGATACTGGAAGTAAGGAGCTCTGCTTTACAGACATAGCCCAGCAGATCTTTAGAAAAGCCAGGTCCTCCACCCTGATAGTATTTGCAAGTGGGGGGGGAGGAGAGGGAAGTGGATCAAACCCAACCTAGACTAATGAAGTATTTTTATTGCCAGAAAAATATATTTATATCTGCAGTTGTATTTGCAAATAAAAGACAGACTAGGGACAATGAGCCGCCTCTGAAAGCTATCAGGATAACTGGCTACCCTGGATTTGGAGAGGGCTGAGGTTCTTAATGACTTCTTTGCCTTGGTCTTCACTGGCAAATGCTCTGATCACACAAACCAAGTCCTGGAAGGCAAATGCAGGGATAGTGAGAATGAAGACCCTGGGTCTACTGAGGATCAGGTTCGAGACCATCTTAGGAACCTGAATGTGCACAAGTCCACAGGACCTGATGAAATCCATCCGCGAGTCCTGAAGGAGCTGGCAAATGAAGTTGTTAAGACACTGTCCATCATATTTGAAAGATCATGGCAGTCAGGTGAAGTTCCTGATGACTGGAAAAAGGGAAATATAACCCCCATTTTCAAGAAGGGGAAAACGAATGAGCTAGGGAACTACAGACCAGTCAGCCTCACCTCTGTGCCTGGTAAAATCTTGGAACAGATTGTCCTGGAAGGCATGCTGAGGCACATGAAAAAGAACAAGGTGCTTGGTGACAGCCAACATGGCTTCACTAAGGGGAAATCCTGCCTGCCCAATTTGGTGGCCTTCTATGACGGGGCTATGAAACTGACTGGCAGGGGTAGAGCAGTTGATGTCATCTACCTGGACATGTGCAAAGCGTTCGACACTGTCTCACATGACATAGAATCATAGAATCATATAATAGTTAGGGTTGGAAATGACCTTAAGATCATCTAGTTCCAACCCTCCTGCCAGAGGCAGGGACACCTTCCACTAAGCTACGCTGCCCAAGGACATCCTTGTCTCTAAGTTGGAGAGACATCAATTTGATAGGTGGACCACATGGTGGATAAAGAACTGGTTGGATGGCTGCACAAAAGACTTGTGCTCAATGGCTCAATGTCCAGCTGGAGACCAGTAATGAGTGGTGTCCATCAGGTATCACTGTTGGGATTGGTCTTGTTCAACATCTTTGTCAAGTGACATGGACAGTGGAATTGAATGTGCGCTCAGCAAGTTTCCTGATGACACCAAGTTGTGTGGTTCTGTTGATAGGCTGGAGGGAAGGAATGCCATCCAGAGGGACCTTGACACACTTGTGAAATGGGCTGATGCCAACCTGATGAAGTTTAACCATGCCAAGTGCAAGGTCCTACACCTGGGTTGGGGCAATCCCAGGGACAGCTACAGGTTGGGCAGAGAAGAGATTGACAGCAGCCCTGTGGAGAAGGACTTGGGGGTGTTTGTTGATGAGAAAATGGACAGGAGCCAGCTTCAGTGTGAGCTCGCAGCCCAGAAAGCCAACCGTATCCTGCGCTGCATCAAAAGAAGTGTGACTAGCAGGTCGAGGAAGGTGATCCTGCCCCTCTACTCTGCTCTTGTGAGACCTCACTTGGAGTACTGTGTGCAGTTCTGGTGT
>JASSUY010043937.1:0-17502 GCA_032466535.1 Forpus xanthops | reverse complement strand
TGTCCATGGCAGGGGGGTTGGAACTAGATGATCTTAAGGTCCTTTCCAACCCTAACTATTCTATGATTCTATGATTTCAAGCAAAATCCCTTTATTCCTAGGCTCTCCTTACAGCCCACTGTATTTTCAGCCCAAGGTCCATGCCAACCTTGCATTAGGGTAACATGAAGCCATTGGCTACTAAGAATGAAGTCCTCTGTACTTTGGTACCTAGAGAGACTATTTCTCATCTCAGTATGATCTTGCCAAATTAAAACTAATCTACACAGCAGGAGAAGGAAATCAGTATTGGGAGCATCTTTTCCAAATGACCCTTGACTTGTTCATTAGCAGTCTATTTGATTCTAATGCTATGCTTCAGATAACATAGCACATACCTGTTTTCCTGATGCTTCTGAGAGGTGGTGGAATATGGGATGCTACTCAAATAATTTACATTTGGGGAATTCGAAATAAAGAGGAAAGATATTCTGGCAGTTTAATGCTTATTTGTCCTTTTTAACCCATACACATTATCAGAGAGCTTGCAGTACTATATCTTCTGTTTATAGCAAGTGTAGGTTAAGTTGAGTACCTAAGTGTTACGGTCTACAGTCTTGAAGTCTTAGTATTACTATTCTGGAATTGGAGAAGGTTGGTTTTGTTTGGGACTGAATTTCTAAGTACAGCAAGAAGTCTACAAAGTGTAATTGTGGTCTCCAACACATATATGAAATCAGCACGTGTGCCTCACAAGAAGGAAAGTAAAAGGGTAGTACATGAAAAAATGAATAGGTTTTATTAGTCCTGGTAACAAGATATTGCAAGCCTAACCTCCACCGTGGTCAAGTGAAGTGCATAAGTTAATTAAGACCTTCACTAAAGCATTTCTGTTAACACTTTCATCTCACCAGTGGGAATTATTTATAAAACCATTTTTGACTGCTCAAATGACAAGGTGATCCTTAACACAGCACAGACCATGTGAGGGACAAAAATTAAACACAGGCAAAAGTACCATTTCACTGGTACTGTAAGCAACT
The DNA here is from genome assembly GCA_032466535.1 of Forpus xanthops. Classification (NCBI taxonomy): domain Eukaryota; kingdom Metazoa; phylum Chordata; class Aves; order Psittaciformes; family Psittacidae; genus Forpus; species Forpus xanthops. The sequence continues at coordinate 16,480 of JASSUY010043937.1, read as the reverse complement.
GCCATAAATAATCTGCTCCTTAAGGTGATTTCAACAGTCTAGCTCTAAATCTAACATATCAAAAGCCCTTTATAAAAAGCTTAATTCTCAACATCTAAACTTCTAGGCTTCCCAAGGATGTTTAGCCTGACTTTCTCATGCATGAGAAATCCATTTGTTCAACCAAGCCAGTTCCAAGTTCCTCTTGTAAGAGTTCATTTGGAACTGATTACGGGGTAAAAAAGATGCTGAGTTTTACACATCTTAGGTTTTGAAGTAGGAGCCCATTGTGTCCCACAACTGCTTCTTACCCTCACCATCAACACACCATGAATTAAAGCAGCCAAATCAGTGGGAAGGCTATGGCTCAGAGAATCGGTACTGTAACAACACCTCTCACAAAATCATAGAATAGAACAGTTAGCGTTGGAAAGAACCTTAAAATCATCTAATTCCAGCCCCTCCTCACTCTGGGGTGCCTCTTAGACTCTGGCACAGGTAAGTATTATCTTAGGCATTAAAAATACTGAGTGTTGACTTACGTGAAAAGAAACTGGTGGTTTAAGTTACTTTGCAAAGGCATATTCCCTACCTCAATCCCACTCGTACAAATGAAATTCTGTGTGCAAAAACCTGCTTGCATCATCTCCTCATTCTTGGTGAAACACCAGTCAGTGCAAGATGACATTGCCAATCAATACCAATAGCCTATCTGTACACCTCTAGATGGGGTGTGGGCCTTTCATGAGACAAGTATTCTGCATGGGGGTCTGCATGGGTTTTCAGTATCATTCTTGCACAGGTGAATCTCACGATTCAAAGGGCAGAAGAAGAGGAAATTTGCACGATTGATGTCTGTTCAGTCTCTGCTGCTGAAACACACATACTTTCATTCTCCACAGCTATTGATTAGTTTTCCATAAGCAAACATTTACAAGGTAAATTTATTATTTCCCATAGCATTATACATGCACTTCTTAGCATATTGCTTTGTATTCTTGCTATGTATGATCCAGATTATTCAATTAACTTTTCATCTGTTAAGCTTCAATATGACCAGTTTATAAAGCAGATACCTGCAGCATTGAGACAGATTGTTAAAGTTTTGTGCATTCAGGGTTATGAGATAGTAGAGTACGGAAATGCCCCTCAGGTGCTCTTGGCAGGTATCCCAGCATAGCCTTTATAAAGAATGCCACGTGTGTCTGGGTGTGCCCACCCTAGGCTCTCCAACTACAACACAGTACTTGACTACACTGTACATGAAGCTGATATTCAAGGTACCAAAACCATCAGAGGTGCCAGGCCATATTCATTTAGACTTACACATCTTAAGCAACCTGAGGAGGAGAGAAGCAGGTGCAGGTTATGGGTAACTCAAACCTTTTTGTTCACAGTCCCAGTTAGAAAAGCACCCTGTTTGTTCCAGGGTGCGTGTTTGTTTTACCTGTGCCGGGTAGTGAATGATCGTAAAACTACCACCAGCTTCTGTAGCTCACTTTTCAATTGTCTTTAGCTCCTGGTCGGATGTTCTGAGAAAGTGAGTCCCTATAAAAAATAGTTATTTGTTTTTAAATTGTACGCAGCTTCCTCCACTGTTTTTTCCTTCCCCTATTCCCTTTTCCCAAATTCTAACCATTAAACATCAACTAATGTGTTCTCTTTGGCTGACTATTTTACAACACTATCTGGCTTAAAAATATATATTTTAATAACTATCCCTTCTATCGAATTTCTCAGGTCTGTAGTCATTGATCTTTCAAGAAGAAATCTGTTGGAACAGCTTTACCTTTGAAACAGAAGGAGCAGTAGTAATAAAACTAGAGAACTGCAGCAACTGCTCAGCAAAAATTGTGCCCAGCCTGATGAAGGATAAGCTAGAACAGTGTCACTGCAAGTTTCGTTCAATTTCTTTTTAACCAATAAAATTGGAGCCCATTTTTTCAAAGAATATGTTTAAACCTTGGTATAACAAAAGCAGAATACAGTTGCAAAATGTCATACAGATTGTAAGCCATGTCCTGCAATCTTCATTTATAATGGAACCTCTATTATGTTGATAACTAGATCTATTCAAATCCTATTTCAGAAGTCTAGATATGATTAAAAAGCAGAATACTTGTGTTGATTCGTAGCATGCCCACAATGAGGAATGCAGAATGCCAATAAGAAACTAAACCAACAGAAACCCACAGCAACTCTTCATGACCTAGCTGTAAAAACTAGTACACATAGGGTGGATAAGACAATTAGTTTTCACCTGGCATTCCCTGACATTCTTTCACACTCTTGTGAACAGAGAACTGTTGTTCCAAAGCACGGGCTCTCCTGCGCTTCCAGCTCATTCCCAGAAAACACAAAATTGCTCTCTTTAGAAGAATGGGATCAGTCCTTCAGGTTTCATTTACTTCTGTAGAGGCTGATTTTGCATAGTGTACTTGCCTGGCTTTGCAAACTTTTTTTCCATAATAATTAACGCTGCTCTTTACTTTTTCTCGGGGCCAACACTTTTACAGCATATATCAGAAAACCCAGCTTCATCAGCTTAGGAAGCCGCATAAAAAAACCTGCAGGAGGGTGTGAATTCACTTTGGCTCCAAGAAACTGGTTCTTCATTAATATTTCACTCAGACCCAAGGACTCCCAGTTTAGTAGGTGAGCTGTGGGTAGCAAACAGCCTCCCTCTGTGCTGCTTTGTGACTAAAAAGAAAAGAACTGGCATCAGAAGGACAAAAAAGGGGGCCAATGTATTCATTGACAGTAGTTACCAAAGAGTTTTCTGAACTCTTTTTTGGGCCCATCCTCTATCTTTTTCAGGCAACTTTTTCTCTGTATTTAAGGACAACAGCTAAACATCAGTCAAGAGTCACCATTAAACCAGGAAATAATCATATTACAAATGCAATCTAAAAGACCTCAATTACTTCCCTATCAGATCTTCCAAAAGTTTTCATACCAACAGGAGACATATTTAGAGTATGTAACTAGAACATCAGATACAAAAGAAACACTAATACCCTGAATATACCTATTAGTATAAATACATTATACAACTAGGCAATAGGTCAAATCTGCCACTGAAACAGCCCTGAATTTATCCTAGTAGAAAGACCAAATGAATTCATTTGTACTCCTAGGCATCAGTTCTTTCATGCTTGCAACTGACCTGTAATTGTTAGTTTCTTAGAACTATTACAACAGATGTAAAAATCCCCAAATTATAGCTTCTAGCTACAGTAAGTATTTCATAATCTCTACCACGTGTCATTTTGCTTTCTGCAATAAATCTCTTAAGTGTAAGGTCACCATAGTCATCATGTAGTCACCAGCTACCCCAGGTATTTACCAGCTATTTACTTTGCCAGGATTTAAATGGCTAACCTTACACATTTGTCTCTCTGTATAAATCCTACTCAGTGCGTGTGCGTAAGGAAGTATTCTGCACTAAAAGTGAACAAAAGAGACAGCCAGAGGGATGGTCCCATAAGCAGAAGGCTGAACATTTCACATTTTAAGGTGAATGCTGTCCTTCTTCTCTGTGAACCCTACTCTGCTTATGACCCTACAATTACAGATAGCATAAGGACATTATCGGTGATGTCACCTTCCATGGCTTACGGTACTTTTCAGTATCATCCAGTGCACTTCATGGTGCCGTGTTCTAGTCATTCTTGGCAGCGCACCCACAGCCTCCCTTGCTACGACCCGCTTCAGAGGACTCCCAGAATACTCATGCAGCTGTTTGATCTTTCCTCCTGTCCTCAGCATGCCTCATCTAATATAATCAAAGAGACGTCATCACCTTACAGTGCCTCTGAATACAGTCCTACACTGTGTTTGGATGTGAGAGCACAAACTGCTGCCGCTACTTTAGACCTCTTCACTGAGGCTGCAAGAAGCACTGCTTTTAACATGCGCTATTAAAGAGACTCCATGCACAAACTTTTGAAAAGAAATGTAATTTGTAGAAAATAATCTCATTTGGCAACAGGCACAGCTCTGCTTTGCTGTCGGATTTGTTTCTCCTTTTGACTCTATCATGTTTATCATACTCTCTTCTACTTCTGCCTGGGTCTCATCTTTCTGCCTTTTCTGTTTGCTCAAAGGCCATTTGGATAAATGCCACCTCCCATTTAAATCTGAACATTCAGCTCAAAAGACTCCTTTCATAGCAGGCTTAGAAATCCAGTTCTGCTTAGTGAGCTGTGCATCTAGTTATTAGAATGCAGTTATCAAGAAGACTGAGGTTATCAAGCAGAGGAAATCCTGGAGCTGATCCCAGAGAAACCTTCCTATTAACCTTCCTTCCACTTGTCCCCAACAAAAGGAACATAAACATATTTTGGCTACGATGCTCATCAGTTTTCCATTAGTAACCCAGATGATGCTGTGAGAACTTCTGGACCATTCCTAAGCACAGGTGGCGTATCACAAGATCTGACTGGGAGATTTTTCTGACCAACAGAATCCAAAGTTATGAGACCTCAAGGTAGCTTGAAAATCATGGATGGCAATAAGTACTTTTTCAGTGCTCTTTCCTATGCTCTTTGCTGTTGTTTTGTACACAGGGCAGTATGATGGACCTGAAGTTGATCCAGTTGTGGGAAGTTGTCAACTTTCCGCACCATAGCAGTTAATGTCGTATATCTAGAATGAAGATACTCAGTCTTCCATGTGCAGCTGTAACTATCCACAGCACTATGAACCAACCTCCATTTTCAGGTGGGCTAGTGGAAGAGCTCCAGACAGGAGTTTGAGCCCAGCTTTTTCTACAGACAAGTTCTTTCTGCTTTTTGCAACCCCTCCATCAAAACCTTTAAGTAGAGAAGAAATTCAAATTTCAGAATAGAGAAGAAAATGCATGAATCTGACTTAAGAAAAAGAAATCTATCACCGATGATCGTGCCACAGACTCCAGTTAATGTCTCCTCAAACCAGTTTGTATTCATGCAGTTCCCTTGTTTATGTACAGGTAATTACCACTTATTCCTTAAAGTCAGGCAGCTGCCAGAACTGGTTTTAAGAGCCATGCCTAAAAGAGGTGTCTGGAGCCTCAGAGGTCTATTAGCCTAAACTGAACACCAGGGCAAGCCATCCAGATCATGAGGGAAGTTGAACCCTACACATTAATCTTTGTCCAGGACCAGAGTAATCTCTGATCACCACATCAGAGTAACCTTACTCACCACAGCCCTCTCATTTGCACCACTGGAAGACTGTGCCACCACAGGAGCAGAGCAGAAAGTGGTGAACCTGTCCCCAAGTTTGGCGAGAGGATGAACACAACAGTCATGTAAAAGGAGATTCTGAACAGCTTGTTACCATGTCTTCTTTATATGCTTCATCAGGAGACTCAAAGTGACTTAACACTTGTGTATTGCACACAGCAATGGTGCGCAGGTCCTAACCCCCAGCTATTTTCCATCTCCAAGCCCACAGCACTGAGTTAGCACTTTGTAAGTTAAATTGCAAAGTTTACTTACCAAAGGTGTGGGGAGAGGAGGGTTAACTCAACATGCTGAAGAATTTTAAGAAATCTATTTAACATATTTACCCAACAGTAAACATGTGGAAGAAAACCTCCTTTTGGTGCAGCAGAAGCTTGCATGTACTTTAAGGAACAATTTGAAGACAGAGTTTCAAATGACAACAAGCATTTGAGGCAACTGTTAAAGTAAAATATCTTCCTTTACTGTTTCCTGTTCAATAAGTGGGCTACTGTTATCATGCAGCTGAACAAAATCAATGATAAAGGTACTTTTAGCATTTTAGGTTTGCCCAGTTCTTAGCTGCTTCACTTAGCAACTGGACCATATTAAATCTAAGTCACTTGTCCTGAAATGCTTCATGGATCAGCTGTAAAGGACATTTTGGGAACAAGCTTTGGCATCACACCAGTCATCAATGATCTACTGCTACCACCTGTGATGTTGATGATGAGTGCCAGGCCATGGTGCTGCATTAACATCACACATTATCTCTTATCTTCCACTCGAGTGGTTCAGTAGATCTTCTACAGCACATAGGTATTAAAACTTCTGTACAGCTTTAGGTTCACTGAGGAAGATTTTTAGAGAATAGAAACAAGAAACGTAAATCTGAATAGGATTTCTCCTCATCTCTTAAAAATGTTACGATCTTCTGATCTTCTCAGCTTCTTTCTTCTCCTTTGCTGACACTGGTAAGGCTTATTTACACCCTCCACCCCCCAAAAAAACCAACAAAGCCTTCTTGCACACACCTTCATGATAGAAAGACACCTAGTCTTGATTCATGATGAAGTTTACTTCCATTTTACCTTTTATACTCAAGATGTGTGAACAAATAGAGGCACAAGAAAGAAGTAGCTCATCTTCTGTTCATGCCAGGGAGACAGAGTGGTTCACACAGAGAAAGGTTCTACTCAGAGAAATGCTGAAGTCTAGAAATGAATTCAAAGTCACCTGGAAAATGTTTTTGTTTTTTAATCTAATTAAATGATATTTTTTCTCCTGCATTCCCTTCCCCCATGCTTTAACTTCTCCCTTTGCTCTAATTTATACTCTGTAGTCAATAAGCAAAAGAAAAAGTTGCTGAAAGGCTCCTAAATGCATTTAGTCTGATACAGTACTACAGGGGTGAGATTTTATGGGCCACTAAAACCCAGGTCAATACTCAGCAACGAAGATTTCCACAAGAATCTCAACCGAATTTGCTCTGTAGAACTGTGTCACTCTCTTCCCAAGAGGATGTCCTTCAGAAGGGGAGTCAGTCAGCTAACAATGGGCATTTTTGCTGGCTAACCAAAAAATGGGAAGTTAACAACCGCCAAGACAGCTTTTCATTGTCTTTTGTTCAGAAACTCCCAGCAGAAGAGCACTGTCTATTGCTTCTTTTCCTAAGCATGTGAAATGGAAACAGAAGGAACAGGGTTAAAATACCTGAAGTTTTGTCCAGTGGATTAAATCAGCAATACTGACTCCATCATTTACAGCCCAAATCCTGTTCTTAGGGTTACTCAAGAACTAAGGGAAATAACAGCAGCATCGAACTGATTTTCAATGATGTTTACAGCACTCCCCAGGATGGCGGTGTTCAGAGTGGGCCATTTACCTGACTTGTGCTGAACAAAGCTCCACAGTAGCTGCAGCCACACAGCTTCCATGCCTGAGCATCCCTATCCAATACTGCTGTTTCACAATAAATGGGGCGGAAGGTTCCTGAAGGGCCTAAATTACATTCACGAAGAATATCTAAAGCTGCTAAATCATTCAGGCACTTTTAAAAGACTTACTCAATTTCTCAAATCTAATTGGTTATTTAAGCTTGATTCAGCTTAGTTAAGCATAAAGTTAGGCTAACCAAGGTATTTTTTTAACATAGAATTGAATAGAATTGCAGTGGCTTAGCTATAATAATAAAAAGAGTTTATTCAAACTTCACTAATACTGAAAAGCTCATACCTTAAAGTAACACTTCTCTAGATAAAAGAAATCATGGAGGAAAATGACAACACAGTTTTTGTTCTAGCACCAAGTTACTTCATTTTTCAGGATATTCAGCAAAGTGGCCATCAGAAGTGAAAGGAAACTCCTATTTCTCTGACTTTTAGGTCTTCCTTTTTGTAAGGAATAATCCTCTTAGATAAGAAATGCTGCTGTGAATAGGTCTAGAATTTACACGGCCATGGGTCACTAATTCAAATTAGATTTCAAAGCAGCTATTTTACCTTTACACCTAATACAATACTTCCTGCACCCTCCCGCATACTAAAAGGAATAAAACAATCCCCCAGAAGTTTACACCTCAATGCATGAGGAAGCAACAACAAAGTATACCATACATTACCTCCAGTTACAGATGGGGTTTACATTGTTCAAGTTATTAGGAAAACCTGAACTACCTGTTAAAGTTGGTATTTTTAGCAAGGAAAACAAGGGTTTTTCTCCTTCCTAGTGGGAGAGAATTCTGTCTGACCTGCTGTGCTCAGAAAATGACTGAGCCAGGCAACCTCAGAAGCTTCCCCTTCTAACCCTGAGATTTTACACATACTATACAATTTAATTAAGCATGAATTAGAATATAAAAATGAATGTTACTGGTAACAGTGGGAGTCTTTGCCTTCTATTAACAATAGTAGATTTTATAGGTGTTTTCTTGGGGGTGAAGAGTAGGATAGAGAATAGAAGCCCTGCTGTGGGTCAGTATTTGGTCTTTTGAGCTTTTCTCCTTTTAAATGAGAATGGGGGCTGCAATTTCCACACAGTTCTTGTGTCACACTTGTTACCCTGCATTTCAGACTGTGCAAGGTTACCGCTCTCATAATCTGAGTGAGCCAAAATGCATGGATTAGCCAAAAACTGCATAGATTTCCCCAGGAAACTGGGGAATTTGCCCTCAGTAAAAGCCATAAGGGAATAGCAAAAACCAAGTTAATATTTTCTTCCAGGAGCTTACATAACATTTGAAAGAATTACACAAGATAGGAGTTGTCACTGGAAATAAAACCACACTAATAGATGGGATCACTTGCCTCCAGTGTCACAATCTATAAGTGACCTGAGAACACCTATTATTCGACACTGTCATACTGCTTCAGATTTGTACTGTTATTCAGGCAATACGTATGTAAAGGAAAAATGTCCTATAACAACTATATGCACAATCTATGCAAACAACTTTGTTATTACTAACAACAGTTCAAGTTCACACATCTTACTCTGCTGAGGCAGAATACAAATCGAGTCTTGCTCCAGCTGTTACATACAACTATATACCCTTTCATACTCTATTCTTTCACTGATGTCAGCTGGTATCATGCATGAAGGGCAGAGGCAGTTATCAGGCTCTAATCAGAGATTCTCTTGGTTCTCACATATAAATGAAACACTTCAGTTGATTCCCGAAGCCAACAATACAGTTCTTCTGTAGGCAGCTACATCCTCCTACCTTAGACACTGCATACACAGCAAGAAAGAGAATTTTGTGAAGAGTGGATATAATGATGCTAGTGCCAAAATTGCTGTCAAGTCCAGTGCTTGGATTTTGAGAGCAGCATTCCCACTCTGTACAGAAAATTAACAGCAGGAAAAGGTGAAACATACAATAACCTATTTCTGGAAATGTAACTGCTACTAGGACTTCAACATTTTTGATGCACAAATGAAGCTGAAATTATAGTCCGTTTACTGCCTCACGTTAGAGAGTGGTAATGGAGATGGAATGGGACTGAAACAATTACAGAACATAGAAAAATGTGTTTCTAAACATCCATTCCTCTTTGTAATCTTTAGTCATCCTTCTTTCTGATCTCATGATAAAACTACTGGGCCACCATCCTTATCTGTCATCATATAATGGAAATGAAAATTCAGTCAATGTAAGATAACCAGCAATTTGTAATCAAACAAAAGGTGTAAAGAGAGCTGTTGTATGGCTTGTAATGAATTTCAGGGTATCAGCTTAGATGTTTTCAATCAGTGCTGTGATGAAAGAGCAGACTTTCATGGCATGAAAACTGAGAAAAAACAAGTAGATATCTGAATGTAATTTAATAGTTGCTGGGAGAGAGAGCACTGTTGATCCATGCAATACCTAAACCCCAGACCAAAACTGTTGCATATTGTCATGTGCACACAAAAAGAAAGGGGGTAAATGGAAGTAACAAACAACATTCAAAGGAAACCTTACTTTAACCTGGTTGTAAACAAAAGCCTCAGGTGCCAAATTCCTTATCCTGCTCCCCCAAATCTAGAAAGCAAAGCACAAAAATCTGAAGGATTTAGTGGGTGGGGGTAGAAAGAGATCACAGGAAGGAACCATAATAATGTAAAATGGAGGCAGAAGGAGAGTGGATTCTATCTTTCCAAAAGCAGTGTTCTTTGCCAGTCACAGATAAAAGACACTGATTTCATTAAAAGCAGTTTCAAGAGAAAGAACAGGAAGGCACAATCAAGTGTAACTAAGGGTCAACATAAGTATAGGTAGGGAAGGAGTCCCTATCCTCCTTAGGAACTTAGCAAATAAAAACCAATTATGATGTTATTTTGTCGATTATGGCCACTTCTGCTATACCGAGTGATAAGTTACAACAGTGAGCCCTGACATGACCTTGGTATTAAGTGGTAGGACAGAGTCCTCATTCAGTAACAGGAAAATACTCCTTGGCACAGGGTTGCAACGAAGAAGAGAAAAGATACCAGGAGCCAGAGAGAAAAAGGAGCATTGTATTGTTTTCAGAGAAAGTATCATCTCAAGGCATTTCAGGATGCCCCCCTATAGGCCAGTGTTGAGCTCCTTTTAACTTCTCCTGTATCATAGAGCTGTGACCAAACAGTACCACCTCAAAACCACATCTGCCACATGAGCACATTCCAGGCTATCTGTATCTACAGTAGTGGCAAACAGACATTTACTGCCTTTTCTTTCATTTGTTTTGTTTTGTTTGGTTTGGTTTTTAACCCACCAGAGAGCTGTTTTAAACTCAAATCCAACAGAACTTCACATGGAGCCAGCCAACTGATGTGAACTGACTGCAAACAAGGAAAGGTATTACTGAGTAGCATAGACCACCAGAGAGAGATGAGCTTGGCAGCAAATTCAATGTATTCACCACACGTGGAAGAGTGCATCAGCAAAGACTCTCAAAGCACATTCATTAGTTAAAGCCTGTGCAAGTTTTGTGGCTATTTTAAAATTGGAGTTGAGTAAACTAGAACGTGCATACAAAAGGGCTGACACCCTTGAAAGCACGTTGTAGATATGCCCAGGATTGTCGTTGTTGATCTGGATATAAATGGATTTCAAGGTCTTATAATGAATAAATGAGTTGAACACTGTTTACCAGACTATTATCTCTCTGTGATCCGGCTATATTAATGACATGGGATTCAATAGTTTCTTCCACTGCATTATGTTAGACTGAAGCTGGTATTAAAACAACTTTCAGAATGTGGAATTTTGTGGTAGTTATCACAGCAAGAGCCATAAAGCTGAATACTGATGTTGTCTTTTTTACATACCCATGTAACCATATGCAGATTATACCAAGAATAGTAAAAACAAAATTAATAAGGCGAGGTGGGTGTCAAACGCTGCTGATGTCTTCCATGGTATGTGTTTATAAGAGATCACTTTGCAGTTAGCAACAAGTTTTTGATAAGAGGAGAAATACTTTTGGCTCTTAAATATCCAATAATATTTAAAAGTAAAGAAAAGTTCAACATTCCTGTTCCTTTGCTGCTCTTTTTATTAGACCATTTGTATAATCTCAGTAGCAGCATCCCTTACTACCAAATCTTTATTCTGTAGCAGTAGAACCACATGTTTCCACATAGCAAGGGTGTCCTGTCATTATTTACAAGGAAAAATAAGTATTCTATTTCTTACATGCATTCAAAGAAGTGACAGAGCTCTGTTTCTACACCTAAACACAACAAAGGCATTGGAACATGGGCAGGAGAAATGCAATGGCAAACCGCTGGGAATACAACTGGCAATATGATCCCACTTTCCAGGAATCCACCTGTCACATACTTCTCCATATCCACCTCACAGCACTACTCACCAACAACATGACCCATCACCTTTATACTGAGTATCTGTTGGAAGCAAGGCAGGTTTAATTCATGCAGCAGCCATCAGCCCATAGTTAAGACTAATCAGAGATAGCTGCCAAGAGGGACATAATTATCTGGCAAACCCCAAAAAGCAGACTCCACACACCACCACAGGAGCAATTTACATCGCATGAGCCATACTCCACTTGCAAACCTTTGTGCATGTGGTGTCACACTAAGGATGACTGGCTCAAGGCTGTACTTACAGGTTTCTGGGGTACTTTTCAACTGCTTTTCAGCTCTTGCTTAACATTCTCATTAAAGGAATCCACTGGAAAGTGTCTTTTAGAGTCAGCCAGTTGTTAGATACTACTTTCTGGTGATCATAGAGAGCAATAGAGTTGGTGCTTCATTGTTGCACTGGTTTTCTTCAAGCATGTTATCAACAGGTCTATCAGAGTTTTGTATTACAAGGCTAGCCAGACAGTTAATTGTATTTCACTGCTTGGCCAAAATTAATTGCTTGAAGTTTTACAACAAAGACAGGATAAGCATTTCTGTATTTCATGTAACTTCCCTATGTTATATGCTATAGCATGGACTATAACTGTTTCTGAAAGAAGTTGCCTTTTTCTAGCATAGCAGACCCAATAAAGTTATTCTGACACAGCTAGGGCAGAATAATTCTTCCCTTCTAGCTACAATGACCAGTCTTGCCACCCTTGCTAGATGAGCTTCTCCAGGAAGGGTGGAAATCCGCAAATGCATTGTCCGAACAGACTTTTTCTGAACCCTCAAGCAACATGCTGGGCAGAAGATGAAGTGTTCCAGAACATACTGATTGGTATTTGCCCATTTCTTCTTGTAGAAATACTTAATGGAAGCTTTTGCAAATGACATGCCATTTCATACAACCACAATTTTCTTTAGATTCTACTGTATGTGGTCAAGCAAAGTGATGGAGAGCAAGGCATAAAAGTCAGAACTATTTATATGTGCATAATCCCTTTAAGGGAATGATTCTGGTTTTATATCACTACAACTAAGCACTTCTTACAGCAGTGATGAAGAACCTCATATTGCCAATTCTAGGTAGCATGGAGGGTCATCTCTGGTTCTACCCTGACCCCATTTTCAAAGCAAATGGCTAATTTAGATGACTTCAACACTGAGGTCTTGAGGCTTTCTTCTCTGGGCTGTTTTGGGGGGGATTTGCTTTTTTTTGTTGTTGTTGCTGTTGCTTTTCTCTTTATAAAGATTTTGCGCAGAATACAAACTGATGCTATTTTTAAATGTCAGACATTCACATCTACCCATTTGGAAAACATGGAAACTAGCAACTGTTCCAACAAGATCTAAGAGGAAGATCTGTTCTCGATCAGCTATGGACCAGATCCAAATAGCAACAGATGAGAAACACAGCATTTGGGAGTGTTTCACTCCAATACCTCCACTGTCTTCATTTGACATAAAATGATAATGTCTGTCCTACGAAGAGCTTTAACTAGATGGTAAAGGTCAAGATTTACAGAGTTGATATTAAGAACATTTAATTGTACGTTCACCTCAAACAACACATATATAGCACCATTAAACTTTACCAACTCCTCTTAAAAGACACATCTCAAAATAAACAGCAGACTTTTTAAAGGCAAAACTATCTACAGTTTAAGAAATATACCATTCTTCTTGTCTAACAAGAATTTGTATGCAGTCCATACATATGGACTTATGTTACTCAAACTAAAAACATCTAAATAACTACACTGGAATAAAGCATCATAGAAACTAGAAGTATTTAAAGCTGCCTGTCTTCTTTATCATCTATCATTACCTATTTTTGCATATCTCCTGGTGCTTCAGTCACAAAACCCCTTTATTCTCTGTTCACAGAAGGTGGGCATGGCAGGAGGGAAGCTAAAAGGAAAAAGAAAACAATAGCTTCAGCACATTAGAGCAGAGAATTTCCCTTAGCTTTGCCTCCCAGTTGGTAATGTAGTGCTGAATAAATGTGTAGGGTTTTGTTTGTTTGCTTTCTATAGTCTAATGTTAGCATTATCAAAGGAATCATTCTATCTAGAAGGTATGTGATCCAGTCATTGATCATCCTCACAGTAGAATGTGCTCCTCATTTCTAGACAGTACCCTTGAATTTCAGCATTCAGCCAGCACCAGCACAGCGTTGTTAACACGCAGGGGATAACTAAAAGTATGCCCACATCACCAATAGAATATTTCAGAATGATTCAAGGCAGAAAGCAATTGCAAGCCAGTAAACCTGTACAGCAATGTAGAGTGGGCAGGAGACACAAGAGCATCTCATATCCCCCTTCTGCAGAGTTCTTGCAATAGAGCATGTTAAATTTTGTACCAGAATTTAAACATTTCTATCTGTTTAGTAATTAAATCCTATTAAAATTTAGAAAAAAATGATGGACTAGCGTTTTGACTGTGTGTACATATATATGCACACAATACACATTTTAAGTCCTGGATTAATGGGTTTCAGCTAAAAAGATCCAGAAAATTCATGTTTCAACTACTCACCAAGCATGAGTTTCTCACTGATCAGAAGGAATGCTATCAGACTTTTAACAGCATCTCTGTCTGTTGCCCATATCCACAAAAACAAACTATGAGCTGAACACATTTTTTCAGGACTTTTGATACCTGAAGGCACAGAAAATGTGAGAAGCGTGCTATAGAAGAGAGTGTTAGCACTTACTATCACATCAGACTATGAACTACCAGGTGGATACTACACATTAGTAAATGCAGGGTTTTTTTCAAGGTGGTGAACCCTACATGTCTATTCAAATATTTCCTACTGTGTCGCAGGTTGCTAAGATGGGAGATACAGTTTTTAGTCAAAGCAGTATTCACAGGCAATTCTCTCACTCTGTTCCTTCACAGCAGACTCACCAATGACCACACAAGTCAAAGCAGAGTCATAGAATCATTGGAAAAGACCTTTAAGATCATCAAGTCCAATAATTAACCCAGCAGGGCCAAGTGCACCACTAAACCAAATCCCTAAGTCCCTCATCTACACCTTTTTAAAACACCTCCATGGAATGTGGCCTTCCTGGGCAGCCTGTTCCAATGCTTGACAACCCTTTTGGTGAAGCTATTGTTCCTCATCTCCATCTAAATCTCCCCTGGTGCAGCTTGAAGCCCTTGTCCCATCCCTTGCTCCTTGGGCGCAGAGATCAGCTTTCTCCTGGCTCCATCCTCCTGTCAGGCAGTTGTAGTGAGGTCTTCAGACTAACTCCCCAGGTCCCTCAGCCATTCTCCATCACACTTGTGCTCCAGGCCCTGCACCATCTCCATTGCCCTTCTCTGTCCTCGCTCCAGAACCTCAATGTCTCTCTTGCAGTGAGGGGCCCAGAACTGAACACAGGATTCGAGGTGCGGCCTCACCAGTGCCTGGTACAGGGGGACAATCACTGCCCTGGTCCTGCTGACACACTGGTGTTGATACAGGACAGGATGCTAGAGAGGAATATACTAATGGTATTTATGTCATGTCATGGGTTCAGCAGCAGCAGTAATTTTCTCTTTTTCGTAGCATCTGGTGCAGCACTGTGTTTTTGGTTTTCGCCTTGGGAACAGCGCTGATAACACCAGTGTTTATAGTTATGGCTTAGAATGTTTAGGCTGGGCAAGCTCTTCCTGAGCCTCATGCCCTGCCAGGGATGGGGGGAAGCCAGGAGGAAGCCAGGAAGAAAAAGAGACAGGAGACCTGACCCAAATTGACCAAAGAGGTATTCCACATCATGTCCAGGATGTAGAAACCGAGAGCAGGGACCCGGAAGAGTGGGAGGGCACTGCATGGTCAGATTTGGTATGAGCTGATGAGGGGCACTGCTTGGTCAGGCTGGGTGGAAATTAGTTGGTAAGCTCTTGTATTCTTCCCTTGTATTTCCCTTGTCATTATTATTATTGGTGGTAGCAGCAGTGATTTATGTTATACCTTAGTTACTAAACTGTTCTTATCTCAACCTGTGGGAGTTGCATTCTTTTTATTCTCCTCCCCATTCCCCCGGGAGTGGGGGAAGAAAGAGGGGGAAGTGAGTGAGAGAGTGACTGCGTGAGTTTTAGAGCCTCAAACCACGACATGTCGTGTCATTTGAGAACATGGCAGTGTATTCAAAAACTAAGACATAACACCAGAGAAAGTGCAATGACACAAGAATAACACAAGTTTAGGGCTTCTGTTTCAAAGAAGCCATATTACCCCAATCATCAGAACCTCCAGAACTGCAAAATTATTAAGCAGCTTTGTTTGCCTTACCTGCTGATGACTCTGCAGAAGATGGATAACCAACTTGGAGGCAAATTTGAGAGCTATGCTTTGAACCTCAGTGCTGAGAAAACAAGGCAAAGGACATATCAGAAAAAGCAGCTATTTCTGACATCATTTGATATCTAGAAAAAAAACAGCCACCTCTTAATTATTTCTGATGACCACCAATACGGGTACTGCAAGCTGAGTTTTTCAATTACAGATCTTTATGTTAGTTAAGTTTTCATTTGTTATGAAAGTAAAATATGCTTTTACCTTCACCTCTGTTGTGTTTATTTTCTATCTACATACTTCCCATAGAAAAACACATGTATCAGCACAGGTACTGTGACACTTCAGCCATTTACAGTGGTGCACCCTGCCCACCTGGCACAGTACTGCCAGAAAGCATTCTTTAGTGCTTAGCCACCTCCTGGAGTGAACAAAAAGGTCACTGCTGCCTGTGATGCCAGAGGGTTTTGTGCTTTAGCAAAGCTGACAATAGTGACATAAAATGAAAGAAAACCAAGTACAAATTAATAGTATTATCCCACACACACATTGACTTAAATCCTCATGTGTCTTGAGTTCAACCTTCATCATCATAGAATCATAGAATAGTTAGGGTTGGAAAGGACCTTAAGATCATCTAGTTCCAAACACCCTGCCATGGGCAGGG
>JASSUY010043930.1:0-27142 GCA_032466535.1 Forpus xanthops | reverse complement strand
AGGGGAGGTGCTCCAGTCCCCTGATCATCCTTGTGGCCCTCCTCTGCACTTGTTCCAACAGTTCCATGTCCTTTTTACGTTGAAGACACCAGAACTGCACACAGTACTCCAAGTGTGGTCTCACAAGAGTAGAGTAGAGGGGCAGGATCACCTCCCTCATTCTGCTGGTCATGTTCCTTTTGATGCAGCCCAGGATGCAGTTGGCTTTCTGGGCTGCAAGAGCACACTGCTGGCTCTTGTTCATTCTCTCATCAACCAACACCCCCAAATCCTTCTCTGCAGGGCTGCTCTGAATCTCATCTCTGCTCAACCTGTAGCTGTGCCTGGGATTACTCCAACCCAGGTGAAGGACCTTGCCCTTGGCATGGTTTAACTTTATCAGGTTGTCATCAGCCAGCCTCACAAGCATGTCAAGGTCCCTCTGAATGGCATTCCTTCCCTCCAATGTATCAACTGAGCCACAGAGCTTGGTGTCATCAGCAAACTTGCTGAGGGTGCACTCAATCCCACTGTCCATGTCACTGACAAAGATGTTGAACAAGGACAAGCAAGAAAATGGGCAACTTTTTGAAAGATAGATTAGCAAAGGCCTGTTCTAAAAATGTTCTCTGAAAAATTGCTCGCCTTTTGAATAACTATTGCCTTCTTGCCTTTTAAATGCTTCTGGTTTTAATGGTTGTACATGCACAAGAGAGTTTCTAAAGTTTCAAGTTAATAAAATGCCCTCTGACTTACTGATGTTGAAGAAATTAATGCTTCATGAAAAATTCTGTCTCTCCCAAATGACTGTCGTGTTATTAAATAATCACAGTCCTGTAGCACAGGAGTAGTCCTAAGCTTTTTAACATGTTAACTCATTATGTTATCCTATTATAGTAAAATAAACAAAAGGCTGAGCTAGCTAAACAGTGCATCTTTGCCAAGAATATAACCACAGGCAAGTTTTGCAGCCACCTGTTGGAGGATTGCTATTTTCAACAAGTAGAGATGTCATCTCCTGCTTAACTCTTCTGTTAATGATGTACCACAGAAGCTAGAAGATGGCTATCTTTGGAGTGCCACCAGTAACATGTATAAATTATGCACTTTTGTATTAGAGTTTAAAATGTTCATACACCAATAAAAAAAGATGGCAGTTTCCTATCAGTGCAAGGTAATTTCATTTATTTATGTTATATTAAGAAGTAAAGACTGTACTTAGTATTTGCGTTTTATCCAGTAGTTACACTTCCCACACACTGTGCATGTCTGGTCCCAAATTATGACTTCCTATTCCAGATTTTCCAGTTTACACTGTGCAGTCTTGAGCTATGGACATTTTTTTTCTTTTGCATAAGAGATTTCTGCCTTTTTTTTTTTTACAAGCTTTCCAAGTAGTTTTGTGTGTTTTTTCTGAACATTAGGTTTAAAACACTTCTATACTCTGTGAAAACTTTAATGATTTTGTGATAGAGTCTTTCTGTCATTGTTTTGTAAGTTCTTTTGAGAAGAAAACTGAGCATACCTTTCTATCTATTTTATACTATTTGTTTGGGGAACTTAATGTTCACTGAAAGTTCCAACAACTATTTTTTTTTCATCTGGTACTAGCCAGCAATACTTTCTTCCATGTGGCTGAAATGCATACTGAGCTTTCATCTTTATTTGTGGTGTCATTTGATTGGGCTACCCCTCTTGGGATCTTTTTCAGTGCTTTTATTGAATGATGTTACTGTGTTGACTTAATCTTTTCTTGATTTATAAATTATTTCAGTACATTCTATAATGTAAGAGCTAAATGGACATCTTCAGCAGGATGTCTGTCTTTACTGTGTTATGATGTGATTTTATACATAGGCATATTTGACAGTCTGTGATACGTATTGTCCCTTGTGCAATTTGTAGCTACGATGTTTGACTTCCTCAAGAAAGCAGAGAGATGGACAGTAAAAATGGGAAATGCTATAAAAATGGCTGTTTTCCTAATGTCTCCTGGCCACATGTGGCGATGCAAATGCTTTTTGTAAAAATTAAGATGCTCCTTTCTTTCTGCTGAGTGGTAGCAGATGGTGGGACTTTGAAGGTCAGATGGAAGATGAGTTAGTAACATCAAGACTTTACTTAAAGTTACCTTATTGACACCATTTACACCAGGCTGAAAATTAGTAGCTAAACAGATTGTAGACTGTCTCCTTTTTCAAAAGTCAGAGAGCCAAAATACTAGTGATAAGTTCCTAAAGAGCAGCTTTCCCAAGATTTTACTTCAGCTAGGAGAACTTCTTTTCCAAACTGCAGCACAAACCTGGCGACAGTACAGCATTTTCTCAGGCATTCTTGCAATGCTTGTGAGTAAAATGTGGAAGACTGAATGTAGTCCATCTTATGAAATTTGTGAGGGCAGCATATTGGAGGTCAGTAGCTAGTAAGACTTTAAAAGTTAACAAGTGAAAATTGTAGAATTCAGCAGAGAAAATTGTTAAGTCAGCTGTCTTAATCTTTGTCATGTAGGTTGCTATGGCAACAAGCTTGGCTCAAAACCCCCTTGTCTCCTCTTCCTTTTCCATTGGCCAATCACAATTTGTAACACTTTACCTTTTGTGGTGAGCAACTCTGGATATTCCTGAGAGCAGTAAAATGGAAACAGTTGGATTATCACTAAGCTGAAGGATTCCCGTTACAGTGTTTCCCTGCTTCATTTTTTAAAATTTTGATTGCATATTCATTTCATAGTTATTGCATCTGGTCCTGTGGTTTTCTAGCCGTGTATTTTTCTCTTTTCTTGTTTCTGCTTACTTGTGGTAATGCTACTGTATACACTTCCAGCTGAGGTATTTATATGCAGGATGTTGCGAAGTTTTTATGCTTCTTACTGCAAAGAACATTGCTTACCTGCATGTTATTCCAAAGAACTGCTTCAAGAGGCATGTACTGATTAAGCTTACACCACCTGTTTGAAATGTTTACAGTCATTGTGCCTAAGTTGAAGGTGGTGATCACCCTGTCACCTCAAAAGATCTTTATTTTACGGCTTTCTGTACATTAGTTTAAGTAAGAATGATGGTCATATCACAGTGCCTTTCTTTCTACCTAGTAATTGAAAGTACAGTGACAGTTGAATTTGTGTATATTGCATGTCTCTTCAAGTGGAAGTTTTTACAGCAGTAATAATTACCTTTACATATAGAATAGAGGTGAAAGGAATTTTCTAATGAAACAGATTTCTTTGGAAAATTCATATCTGTCAGAATCCAAATGCATTGCAGAACTGTGTCAGTGCACATAAAAACAACTCCTGCTGGAGAAGCTTCTTGCCTCAGCTTAAAATTTATGGAAAGAGTGATGCTAAAAGACACACCATTAAGTGGTCTAAGTAGAAGCTGATAAGCTAGAGGTCTTGGGATGTGGTCCTCCTTGAGGGAGTTCAAGTTGGATGCCTAAAGAGGCTGAATCTAGTGGTGCTTGTGCTTTATAGAAAGCTAGCCATCATTCCTTCTTCTACGGACAGTTTGTTGTAAGCTCACCAGTTCAACCTATTCAGCTATATTAAATGTAGAAGCTCTCAGAGAATAGAGACCCAGAAAATAACTCTGGAACAGAATGACAATAGATGTGGAAATCTGAAATATATTTTTCTGATTTCCTTTCCCCATGAGGGACCTAACTAGAGAGCTGTTGGCCATATCCACAGGATATGATGTTGAATCCTGAGCAAAGTTTGATGGGATTAAACAAGAGTGTTCTCTTTTGTTGAGAAGGTTTAAGTCATTTCATGGGAAAGAAAAGTTTCATGGCTTTTTGACACTTGAAGTATTTTTAAATTAATTTTGAAACACATAAGTATTCTTAAAAGAAAAAAAAAATCACTCAAGTAAAATGCTGATGCATCAAATTTAGTTAATGAGGGTAAAGTGCTGCTTCAGCCATATATTACAATATTATGACATGCTAGCTGTGAGCACAGATGCCTTCCAAGGCTGAAAAAAAATCAAAAGGTAGTGCAAGCTGAGAGCCATGCTCTGTCAGTGGTCTATTACTGAACCTCTGTTCAAAAAGTAAATCACTTTCTCTGCTCTTGATAGTATTGATTTCTTTATTTTAAAAGCTGCTTAAAATAAAGCAAGCTCATGCTGATACGAGCATTTTGAGGTAGTCTGGCTCTAATTTCTTGAACTAAAACCTTGCTTGTCCAATTAACTATTTATATACATTGAGAACATGAAACTGGTGTCCTCAACATAAAAAGGACATAGAACTGTTGAAACAAGTCCAGAGGAGGGCCGCTAAGATGATCAGGGGACTGGAGCACCTCCTGTATGAAGATAGGCTGAGAAAGTTGGGGCTGTTCAGCCTGGAGAAGGCTGTGTGGAGACCTCATAGCAGCCTTCCAGTGTCTGAAGGGGGGGGGCTATAGGGATGCCTATATAGGGAGGAGCACTTCATGAGGGACTGTAGTAATAGGACAAGGGCTAAGAGGTTCAAACTTAAACAGGGAAAGTTTAGGTTGGATATAAGGAAGAAATTCTTTACTGTAAGGGTGGTGAGGCACTGGAATGGGTTGCCTAGGGAAGTTGTGAATGCTCCATCGCTAGTGGTGTTCAAGGCCAGGTTGGACAGGTCCTCGGGTGGCATGATTTAGTGTGAGGTATCCCTGCCCATGGCAGGGGGGTTGGAACTAGATGATCTTAAAGTCCTTTCCAACCCTAACTGTTCTATGATTCGTTCATTTTAGAGCTTGTATGCCAAGTATATTAGAATGATTAAACTTCCTGAATTAAAAAAAAAAAAAAATCCTCTGTGAGCTTACCTAGTTTCATCTTAAATGCAGTTATACTTTTTGCTCTCGCCTTTCCTCCAGTTCTTCCCATCAGAAGCCTGTCCACATCCAGACTGATTTAATGAGTAGGCCCATTTATACCTATCTGTGGACATGCCAGTCCTTCTGTTCTCCCCTCCTCTTGATACCTTTGTAGGTTTGGGATTCTAGTGAAAAATTCTCCAAGTTTACTATTTGAAAATAAATGCTCTGCAAGAGAGGGAAGTTAATACCACTTTAAGTGTAAGGAAGTTTAAAGATACTGCTAATGTGCTTCCCCCATCTACTGCTGTGGTGAGCTGAAGAGGTTAATTCTGACAGCAGCATACTTCTGTACTGCCCCACTTTTTCCATCTCGTCACATGATCTAACTGTGCTTTTTTTTTTTTTTTTTTTTCTTCTTAAGAATTCTTGACTTCTGGTCAGATTTTTATTTTCACCTTGCTAATTCATGCTTTTGCAATCAGTGTGGGCATATGTGTACATATTTATTGCTGTTTCAATTCTGTCTCTCTTGTAACTCTTTAAAGCATTTCTCACAATGGCTATCTTTGAACTGGAAGCAGGTAAACAGTTGATTAAAAACTGAAATGGTTTTGAACTGAAGGTCATATTACCTGCCTATCTCCAGCAGCAATACAGCTGCCAAGCCATAGGTTTAAGGTTGTACATTATATTCCTGCAGTGGAATATACTAATCTCTGATTTAGTCTGTGGCACAGGGAACAAACCAGGTCTCTCTGTGTGAAAAATGTGTGACCTGTTTTCTGAAACTTGGAGGTCCACCAGTATGCCTTCTAGTGGTTGCTGCAGGTCTGCCTCATGTCCCTAGTTCTGAGTCTACCAGCCTCTTTCCTTGTGTTATTTGCTGTAGGCCTTTTGAGTATCTTACAGTATTGCCTTCCATCTTAGAGATTAGCAAGCATATCATTAACTCCAGCAGTGAAGTAATATAATTAATATTTAATCTTTTATGTACCTGAATTGTAACACTGTGGTACCCAAGAATGAAAATTTATTACAAAAGGCCATTTTTTGTGCCTACTGAGAGCTAGCTGGGAAGAGAGTGAGTTAAAATGCAGACCTGACTGTGACTCTATTCTACATGCTAGCATCTATAAGTGGTAAAATGTCTATTGATTAGGTACCATCAGATCCTGCAGGCACTTTGCCTCGCCCATGTTTGAATGCTCTGCAGTTTTAAGAACCAGTAGAAAGTGCTGTGTAAGGATGTGTGGAAACAAGAATTCTTCTTGACATCGTATTTAGTGCACTGGACTCAACCAGCTTTAAGCTTTCAATGTCCACCCAGAAATGAGTCCAAATACGTAAGACTGGGATCATTCATTGCAGGAAGATTATATGTATACTTTTTTTTTCCCCCCAAAAGAAGTGCTTAGTGGAGTCTAAGCAAGACGAAGTGGAAATTATAGATGTATTCAAAGCTTGATCACGGTAAGAGAATTAACTGGCTGTACTTAAAACTATAGTAAAAATTTCCTCTGAAAAGAGTAAAGGAAAAAAAGTTGGATTTGGAAATCCAGATTTTTGAATGCCTGTATTGTAATTATTATTAATAAAATAAAATTATATATATTATATAATATGTGTTTATTACTAATCAGACAAAATCTAGATTTAAATCTCAATTTTATTTGGAATATTCTGTTTCTTTTCTTGAATAGTACTTCAACATCATAAAATTGGCTGCATTTTTCTTTTTTTTTTTTTTTTTTTTTTTTCAATCCTAAGAAGCACTCTAGTAACCAGTGGAAAGCTTATGAGGCAGGGCTTTTCCCAGGAGGCTTTCAGGGGGAGCAGTGCAAAAAGTACCTTTGATGTTTCCAGTAACATGGAAGTCATTGTTTTTCCTCCCATGTAGTAAGTGGCAGTTTTGACTGCAAATCAACTATGCATGCAGTCAAGTAAATTATAATATTTTAACTAGGCTGTGCATGCCAGCTGTAGCATTCCCAGAAATAATACCAAGTGTGTATCATGAGAAACATTGATTTTTAATGTGCAGATTTGTTTCTTCAGATATAAAACTCTATTAATTTTGCAATATAAAGAAGCAATCTGTGAAATACATTCTTAGACCGTTATTGGTTACTATAAATCCCACTAGTAGTAGTAGCACACTTGTTTAATTCAGAATTACTTCATTTAAAGTGCGATTTTGTGCATGTGGTGGAGGTGCTAAAGGTTTGGCAAATACCTCTTTAACATAACAAATAGCTGACTGTAAATATTAGGCAAATTCTTCCTAACGTTTAATAGAGGGATAACTCACTGGGCAACATAATGAATTCTTTGCTAATGTACATACATAGGGGAGTAGCATCTTCATGCAGCCATCCAGAAATGCACAAAAAAATTGTGTATTTATGTCTTGGTGACTCCTGATGTTTGACAAGCTCTGCACTAGAGGCATATAAATAAGGCAGTTTTGGAGCAAGATTTGCTTTAGGGTCCTAGATATGCATAGTCAAGAAGCCCTAGGCTAGAGTAAAGAAAGGCACAATGCAGGGTCCGCAGCTCAAATTCACAGTCGGTCACCAGCCAGCTATGTACCTTTTTAGGTCAGAAACACTTAGAGTTGTTCTGAGCTGTTAGTTTTTTTCCCAAAATCATAAGCATGTCAGCTGGGAAATCATAAAAGCAGCTGCTCCCCTTGCAGGTCTTACTGTACCTTGCTCCCAGGTGGTTATGAGAGCACAGAATTGGGATAAAAGAACAACTTAGTAAAATCTGACATATTCTTCAGTATGATGATGGTCTTTTGGACAGATATGCTATCTGATATTTTGCTTAGATAAATATCTAAGGATTAATCTACTAATCTCACTATTGCCTTCTTTTTCCTCTTTACCTGCAATCTGTTTTGCAGACTGACTTTCTTATATTTCCTGCTAGCCTAAAACTGGTAGTAGATTTATATGTGCAATTAGAATTAAGAGTAGCAAATTGAGAATTAGAAACATATCCTGGGCCGTCGGTGATGGGCTACCATTTGAAGCTGCCTTGGTTTTGAGTTTGATATCTGAGTCACTGCATCTACACTGAGGTCGGCAACTGCAAGTTTATACAAAGGAAAAAGCTGCTATGGTGTAAGTGGGAGCTGAAATTATGTCACTTAGGAGGATACATGGAGAACCAGAGACCTGTAATTTTAAAATAAGAGCAGGAAAGGGGTTATAATTTTTAACACTGATTCACAAAACTTAAAATGAATTTGGGATATGAAAAACATTTTGCTATCCTTGCACATCAGCCTAAACATAAACACATCTTTATATGTGTCAGAAAGACTTTTCCCAGACGGGAATATTCTTTGCGAGTCCTTAGAAGTACCTCACATTTCTCAGTATGATGTCCTTCACAAAGCTGTGTTTCTCCTATGTTTCCTACTCTGCCAGCTTCTACATTGCCTGTTATCCTCACTTAACCACTCTTTCCACCCCATGAGATCCTGCCAGTAAGCAGTGAAACTGTGGGGAACCACAGCACGTGGGCAAGACTGTGAGGATGCATGAGGAGACATGAAGTACAGGAAGAAGAGTAACCATGAAGGGAGTACTCTACCACTTCTGTAGAGATGGGCTGAGAGAGTTGGGGTTGTTCAGCCTGGAGAAGAGAGGGCTCCAGGGAGACCTTAGAGCAGCTTCCAGCACCTAAAGAAAATGACAAGAAAGCTGGAGATGGACTATTTACAGGGGCCAGTAGGAACAGGACAAGGGGGAATGACTTTAAACTGACACAGAGGAGATTTAGATAAGATGTTAGGAAAAAGTTCTTCCCTGTGAGGGTGGTGAGGCACTGGCCTCAGAGAAGCTGTTGATTGCCCCATCTCTGACAGTGTTCAAGGCCAGGTTAGGTGGTGCTTTGAGAAACCTGGTCTAGTGGAAGGTGTTCCTGCCTGTGGCAAGGAGTGTGGATCTAGATGAGCTATAAGGTGCCTTCCAACTCAAATAATTCTATATTTCCATGGTTCTATAAATTTTTGTATGGTCTTTAGAGTGAGGTTTAATTCCTGTACCTTCATGAATATCAGCATGGCTTTAAGCTTTTCAATAAGGCTGGTGTCTTTTTTTCCGAGATATTTTCATGTGTTCAGTGAAAAGTCACTTGCGTATTGAAAGCCAGTTCTGAGACAATGACAGCACATCCTTTCCAATAGTGATCCTTAAGAAACTATTAAAAACCATAAAAGCGAAAGAATAATCAGTTTTCCAGTGAGTTACATGTCACAAGAGTTGATAAGGAACACTATGTAAGATAAGGAGATGGGAGGAAAATACAAAGAGTAGAAAGTGAAGATGACAGAGAACAAGCATGTGGAAATGAGGGGTGATAGCTCAGAGAACATTATATTAGAAAGGGATGAAAGTGTCAGAAAGGAACCAGAGAGCAGCAGATTGGCTTAAAAAA
This sequence comes from Forpus xanthops, assembly GCA_032466535.1. Lineage (NCBI taxonomy): Eukaryota > Metazoa > Chordata > Aves > Psittaciformes > Psittacidae > Forpus > Forpus xanthops. Next base: position 17,919 of record JASSUY010043930.1, on the reverse strand, counting down.
AAAACATGTTCAGGAGATGTTGATGGAGTCCATCCAACATCTGAACGACTCAGTGAATAGCAGACTGTTGAAACTAGATGAGACGCTAACTAATTTAGTTCAGGCTGTCAATAATTTAAATCGGAATGTTTCTGTATTCAGTGCTAATACGAATACTCTGATTTCAGAAGCTTAAGGTTTTCAGAAGCTGAGATGTGGCTGTGCCATTGTTTTCCAGTTGTTGTTCAGAAATTGTTGAAAGAAATTTTATCAATTCAGTGTTACTGATGTATATAATTTTTAGTATTTAGCAGCGTTTCTTGCATTTTTAAATTATGACCTGTATTATTCAGAGGGTGTGATGTATGCTGGGAAAGGGCATAGTTTCTTTAATACTGCAGTAGTCCAGCATTAGATGTACAGCAGCTCTAACTCCTCAGATGTAATGCTGGGGGGGGGGGGGGGAGGGAACAAATTCAAAGTCCTGTCTTTGGCAAAAGCCCTAGATACTCCCTTCCAATCTGCAGTGTCAGAAAACTCAAATACTTAGTGAATCCTTTCATGTCTGTTGGCTTCATTTAGCAAGCGTCTGTTCAGTTATCATAGGTTAAAGGAAAATATTTATTTTTTAAAAAAACATTTTACTCATTTTGGAGATTTAGCAAATATGAGCTAAAGAGAAATTAAAAGAGGGATTTTTATTTTTTAAACTGTAATTTGTGTTACAGGGACACAAAGTAATTTAACAGAAACAGAAAACTCTTTGCAGATGAGATATTTTAGGAGGGGGAAAAAAAAACATTTTCCCAGGATGAATGCCCACTACTAAAGAATAAAAAACTACACAGAAAACTTATTTAGGCTCTTGGAAGCATAGAAAAAACTGTCTAACAGTGAGCAGAAATTGGACCATTACCATGCCAGTTCAGCACAAATCACAGTATAACTTTAAGATATTGGTCTCAGTATCTTCAGACTGTGTGAATTTTCTTAATAATTCTTCCAAACCATGAATCTGTTGAATTCCATTTTAGTATCTATATAGTCTGGATTAAGAAGATGTGAGAAGATATTGCAGAGATATGGCCTATGCCTTAAAAAAACAGAAAGCAAACTACAGAATGTAGAAAAACACCAAGGGGAAGCACAATCAGGGTGCTGAGGCATGGATGCAATTAGGAAACTTTATTTTGTGCTCTTCAGCCTGGAGAACATAACTCAAACACTCATTCTCAAAAATCTTGGGCTATGACAAAGGGTTAGATCTCTGAGCAATGGGGCCCCCTTGAGAAATTTTGGTCTGAAGTCAGAGGGGGTTTTACTTACTGCGTAGGGCAATGCTTCACCATCAGATTTGCTCCCGGTGGATGTCATATTTCCCAGCATAAAGTGAGGATCTGAATATGCAGCTGGCTTGTCTTATTTTTATATAGCTGCATTGGGCATGTGAAGAGTTTGTTAAAAGATTCAGAGAGCTACAACATTTAAATGAGACATAATGGAAATTGGAAAACAAGGGTTATGTGGAAAGGAAAAGCTGGAAGGTGAGAAAAGTGGCTGTTCCTATTTTGTTTGCCTGTTTACAGAGGTGTGAGCTGCTGCTTTTGTCTTTCCTCTGATGCATTCAGTCTCCATTTTCACAATAATATTATATCTTCCTAGTACTTTATTGCATTCAGCTATACTGATGTGCTTATTCTTCCATATACTTTCCACATGTCTGTGGGGTATCTCCTAGTGCCTATGCTGTAAGGTGTGTGTGCTGGTATTTTTCCAAGGTGCGTTAAATGCACACCATGTAAGGATAAGGCCTCCTTTGGAGCTGCAGCAATGTATAGCTTGTTCTTCAGGACCCATGCTATGGGCCAGGGAACAAAATATTCTTTGGAAAAATGCATAATGCATTCAGTACTTCCACTTCTTCATGTGTCCACTGTCCATACCACTGGACCTGCTGTTACCATCCTTATGCCAGGAAAGGACTCTCTGCTTGACGCTCAGTGGCATAGGGTTTTCTCATGTTTTGTGTCACTCACAGTTCATTTGTAAGGTCTAGGGTGAAGGTTGTTGGTTTTGGTTTCTTCTTTTCAGTGTGTAAAAGCTTAATACATATTTTCTTGCAGGTAAATAAATAAATAATGAGCTGGAAACCATTTACAGCTGTGTAGACAGATGTGTCTAGGTTTAGGCTGTGAGTCAAGATCTCTGAGAAAGCCTCAAAAAGAAATGTGGGTTATGATAACGGGATGAAGAAAACCCCAAATCCAAACCACTTGTTGACTGAGTCACTGGTGCAGGAACACAAGAGCCCCTTTCCTATAAGATCTTATTTATACAAGAGGTGATAGTTTAGAGACACCAAAGTCACCCAGAAGACAGAACAGACAGAGGACAGGCTGCTGAGAGTGCTTGGCAGAATCAGTATTGTAGCAATGGTCAGCAGTAAATACATCCTCTGACTCTCTGGATAGATTTTGTTCTTTTTTTTTTCTTCTGCTGCTCTGGCTTAATCTCTTTTATGAAGAGAAATTGATCTTACTCCCTCTGTCTTCGTCATGTCAGGGGAACAGGTGAAGTAGTCAAATTTCCAAAGGCAGCAACTATGTGCACCATGTATGATAAAGCATGACATATTCCTAGATCTGAATTTCTCATTTTTACAAGCACATACATAGCTCTGGCTTTATTTTTCAAAGGCACTTTATTGTACGCATAAAATGATTTAAACAAGTTGTACTTAATTCAGTTTTATACTGACAGATCTCTTGAAATCCTTTGTATCCACATATCAAAAAGTCTACCAAAGGAAAATCAGCCTGAAATGTTACATCTTCCAGTAAGAAGATAATGCTGTATCACTCAGAATTTTTGCAATCATTTGAGTGTTGTAACAAAATTCAAATACTATTATATTGATGATAAGGTAAAAACCAAAATTGTAAAGATTATTAAATTATTTTTGTTGTTGTTGTTAAGCACTAGTTTTTTTTTATGCTACGTAGGTTTTTTGAAAATTACTACTTCTTGGTGTTTACTGGAGATTACTCTTGGATTTTAGGTCAGTCTGTATTTAGTCAAGTTCTATCAAGGAGATGTTGTATTGTTGATTGTTTAGCAAGTATATGGTCAGATATCCCTTCCATAGTTGAATTTCTTGTCTAGCAGGCAACATCTCCCCTCCTCCATCTTCTTGTTTTGTATTAAAAAACTGTTAAATGGTCTTGAAATAAATGTTGTTATCAAATTTAAAGTACCTAGTATTCAACTGTCATAGCTTGTTTACTACTTTTACTGGAAGAGAAAAAAATACTATTGAAGGCTTCTTCAGACTTCAGGTAATGCATACTGGTGTGGCTGTATTGTATGTATGAACTGAATCATAAATCCAATTTACATTTCCATTTATGTCCTTCAAAACTTAGTGAAGATGAAAGACATGTTAGTATAGGCCAGAAATTTGGCATGCCAAGTTCCATTCAGGTGATATTTTTTTCAAATGTGGAATACACTCCTGTGAACCAGGATTCATAGCAGAAATGCTGACAGACAATATTGGTGATACTGTTCTAATTTATTTGTGTTAAATGTTTTTTTCATCTCTTTCCCTTTTAATGATCTAAGTCTTTCTGCATCTGGCAGTGTGTTTCATCACTGTTTACCTTTCCTGCCAAAGCAGTAGATCATCCATCTATGACTATGCTTTTCTTAATTTCTTGCTCTCTGTCTCTAATATTTGGAGTCATTTTTCCATTTATTCTAGGACTCCTTTACCTCTGCTGTTGCCCTATCAAAACTGCTTTCAAGATGCAATTTTTTAATTGTTAAATATGTGGTTATGTTCTGGTATGTTTTTAAGACAAAGAATGAAATATCCTACATCTACTCCTAGTTGGCATTTGCTGTAAAAAATAATAAGCTTATTCTCTTAGATTGGAGTGTTTTGTGCTGTGTCTGCTGGGTAACACTGACATTTTTTCCATTTACTGGGTGCTCAGGACCTCTGTGCTCACTTTACCAACCACAAGAGCACTGGAAAACATTGATAGCCAGAAGGAGCATGTTAAGAATTAGAATCTCAGATGTATATATTATATAATATTATATTATTATTAATTATATTATATATATATATCTAAACCAAAACTGTTGATAATGTAATTCAGTGACATTTACATTTTTGGAACATAACCTCTGCCATCCCATTTTGCTGTAGCAGTAACAACTGTCAAATCTGTGGCCAGATGAATATGCTCTCATTGCAGCTGAGGAGAGGGTGGATCCATGGTTGTCTGGGTTTTTAAAAGCTGGAGGCTACAGGCAAGGAGTGGGGTTTGACCAAACATCTTATAATACAGCACCAGCATTTCTTACAAGCCTTTAGGCCCTAGTGAAGAACCAGCAGGGTTTTGGGGACATCTCTTGTAAAGGGGTTTAGGGCAGTAGGAAACATGTTCCAGCCAAAGAGGAGACCCAAGGGTCTTATTTTCTTTTCCTTACGTCTCACATCACCTGCCTTTTTGGGACTTGCTCCTTCTGCCCTCAGCTCAGGACCCAAAACACACATTCCTTTGGTGTACCCCTTCACTACCTCTGGGCTCTTGAAGACACATCTCACACAATTCCCTGGCTTATTTTGTCAGTTCTCTATTTGGGTGGAGAACATAGGGTGGATAGCCTCAGCTGGAGATCAGGAATACCACGTACATGGAACAAGGGCTAGCTTTGTATCTGTATTGTCAACACACAGGTCTTCTCCAGCACAGAAGGAGTAACTGACCATGCTCAGCTTCTGGAGTGCTCAGAAATTACTAATTTTTATTCAAGTTTAATAAACAGCAATGTTCTGAAATGAAAGCATGAATTGCAGGTAGTAGCCTGCCTGAATAAGTCTCTGGTTTTGAGATTCTAAGACCAAACCTGAGATTGGGCATTTTAAATTAGTCTTTTTTTTTTTTGCTTTTAGTTTGCATGAATCATGTTTTTTCCCATTATTCTCAAGTACTGGCCACTTTTAGTTGGACACAACTCTCATAGGCAAGCCCTTAATGTAACAGCTCATTCATACTACTTCGTTTAAATAAAGATTATAAAGGAAACTGTAATCCTACTGATTTGCAAATTGAACTGTTTTGTAGATGTTATTTAAACAGTGCCACTATGACTGTCTTTCATGAGGAACATGGTACAGTGAGAGAGATCAAAGATTCATAAGGAAGCTCTTTTTTTTTGAAAGCTTATGCTCCTGGCTTCTTTAACTAATTGAAAAATTTTCTTTACAAGAACAGACCTTCAAGCACTGTAGCTGCTGCCACTAGCCTTATCATTACAAAGTTGCTACTTCCTCCTTTTAAGGGACTGAGCTGGAGATTAATGGAAGAATGTACTAGCACTTAAGGATGAACTTTGTCTATTTTCGATACACTATACAAATACTTAAACAGAGGTAATTATCAATGGCCTCAGATTGAAAATAAATAAATGGCTTCCAATTTTTTTCAGCTCAGAGGTAGTCTTTGTAATTTCATGAGATGTCACAGTGCAGAGCTGTATTTTCTCTTAACTGAGTATGAATTTAATAATGGTGAAAGGGAAGAAGAGTAGTACTGGCTTGGTTTTTGAGGTCAAAGCTGTGCATGGGGGAGTTACTTCTGGGGCTGACTGGACTGCCAATGGACCAAGGTAGGAGATATTCTAGTTCTGGCTTTGGCACAATTTGCCCATGCGAAAGATATTTAAATAAGCTCTGATATCTTGTAGAGCTACAGCTGTGGTGCTGGGGTGTTATGAATGAACAGTAGTACCTTCTAGCTCTGTCACTCTGGACTTCACAATAAGATAGTAAATAAGTTGAATTTCTTTAAGCATGTGGCTTTTTGGTTGTTTTTTTTTTTTTTCTGAATTGGAAGTGGCATTTCAGCCTTTAAGCTCTGCGAGAGAAGTGTGCAATTGAGTCGAGTCTATCAGTCACAATCGTGTCTAGTGATTTTCTAAAATGAGAAAAGGGGCAGTAAATTGCTACCTTTTAAAACAGAAAACCTGTTTATATGTGGCCTATGTATTTTAAGGGTACAATGGTGTATTTATAAAGTGATGGATTTATAGGTTTAGGTTATAATAATGGAAGATTTTTCAACTTCAGCTGTCAAAAAGCAGTCCATGGATATTAACAGCTATCTGTGCTTCTGTAAGTTAAATTTAACTATAGAAGCGCATTGGTATTTTGGATCATATGCTGCCATCTGAAGTCAGAAAGACTCCACAGCCATAACTGACAGTCTGACTTGGCATTAAGTATGACCAGCTATCGCTATCACTTAGACTTGAACATGCAGTAACTGCACATTTGAGTGCTGTCACTGTTTTGCAAAGTACCAAGTACTAGTTTAGGATAACTTGTAAATAGTCAAAACCTTCACACTTAGCATACTTCAGGATTTACTCTCTAAGGTGTTACATTCTGAGAATTTGATGGGAAATAAACAGAGTATTCTGAGGGTAAGTTGGAAGCTTTCTATCACTACCAGTTTTAACTTTAAATTGTCTATATCTGAACTGGAATTGAAAATCTGATTTTCAAAGCTGCCTTTGTAAAGACCTGCACACAGTACAGCTGTCCCAGGCTGCAGTTTTCTGAATTCAGCTCTGCATCAATGATATACTTGAAACTTCTGAAGTAGAACTGCACCAGGCTGCTCCTTACTGCTCTGCGTGAGATGATTCTTGACACCTTCCTCCCCCTCCCCTTTCAAGGGGGGTTTTAAACTAAATTAGCCTCCTTCATTGCCATCAGGTGGAAAGTCTTTGAATTCCAGGCAGGAGCAAGCTCTGTCATCAGAAAAGTTCTAACTCTCTTGCCAGTGGAGAGACAGGTGCAAGAAAAACCACTTTTAAACCTCCAAGGTTTGCTTAATTGCACCAGAGGACTTGATAAAGAAAGTACGGTGTTTACTTGAATTTGTGTGTTGTGCAATATAAACTTCAGCAGTTTTCTCTCTAGTGGCACTTTTTTCCCCCTGGAAACAGAATTGTAATATTAATAACTGTGTTAAACAGAAAACTTGGGAATGGGCCTCTCTGGCAAGAAAGAGTCACATAGATTACATTACATTGTCTGCCAGTGAGGAAGGTATATGTAGAAATAAGTTCATATTCCTTGAGTGAGGCTTTTATCTATTTATATCACCTCCTACATAAAGCTACCAGGGCCAAACTTCCCTGCAGAGGCAGTCCTGAGAATTTGCTATGCACGTAGAGAGGCAGAGCCACCAGGAAGGGCAGAACATCTTTTACATTCAAGATGTCCTTATTCTAGTCTAGTTACAAAGTAACTCAGGAGCATGATGTAGTAAATGAAAACAGACATCTGAGTCAGGCGAAGTAGCTGGTATGTTTTTCCCCCCTGTGCCGTGACTGTAATTTTCCAACCTAATTAAAGATTGGAAACTTAAGCAAGGAATCATAATTGCAGCAAAGAAGGAAAAACATAACAGGCAAAATTCCTGTCCTTCCTCTTTTGGAGAGTGCAGGGGCGTGGGGATGATAGAACTGGATCTACTTCTGCTGCAACACCAACCATCACGGGAACCAGACCTCTAGGGCTCAGCCTGACTGATCCAACTCAGTGGTTCCTCTGAGCTGTTTAACCTCTTGGTGCCCAAAGCTGCAAGAGGATACTAAAGTGAGACTTAATTCATTCTGCTCAGGAAGTGCTTTAAGATGCTTGTTAGAAATGTGTGATCACACACACAGACAGCAGAGGCCTGGGCCAAGCAGATGTCTTTCCCCATTTGCCAGCATGGCAGTCTGTATAGCAATGAATCCAAAACCACCTTGTTCCTGGATTTATTAGCTGAGTAACAATACTCCACTTAGTTTTACTCAGTTGTTCCTCCCAGGCTTGTTTCCCTCTACATAACTTCACGTGCTATGCATGATACTGGTAAGATTGCCACATTAAACAAGTCAAAATAATACTGCAGCTGGAAATCCGTTGATGACATGAGATATAAAGGAATCTCCTTCCTGGCCCTTGTGGTTATTGTTCATCAGTTCCTACCTGAGGGCCTTGGCTGTTTAGCAGTGCTGGTCCAAGGTCGAGGTTGACCATTTCTTCTCCCTCGCTGCCACTATGGCATGGCTGTTTCCTCTAACAGCATACATAAGCCTGACTTTGCACTCAACCTTGTGTTTCTCAACAAGGACAGGGAAGAAGGGTGAAGGGAGTCAGGTCCATTGATCTGTGATGTTCTTTCCCAAAGACAATGCCTTTGACAGTCAATTAAAACAAGATTTTGTATGCCTAGTGATAATTCATGTCCCTGCCTTCATCTGTAAGGTGTACCACTGCACATGAGATTGTGTAATCACAGCATTCCCCGTTAGTTACCTACGTGAGCCAAGACAGAAAACCTCCCCAAGATTCTTGTTTGTTTCCTAAGTTTTTTGCCAGCAGAGGTTTGTTTTTCAGATAAATGGTTGCTATACAGCTCATTCTCACAAATTACGACTCCTGACTTCCTAGTTGGCTGAAAGTGGGTGGAGGATACTAACTAAACTGATAACAAGATGCCAGTGGGTGGATGTGGAGGCAACATCTGTATGTCTGATCTCATATGCTGATCTAGTGTACTGGCAGGGACATGTGTGACACTTTGTTATTCCAGAATTATCTCAAGGACATAAAATTCTGACAGCTGGAACCTGGTCTGGAGAGTCTGTGTTGTAAAAGTGCTTTTTCTTGCTGCTATGCTGGGCTTTCTGGCATTAACAGAACAGGAAAAAATGCCCTTTTTCTTCAGTTAACTTAGTATGCAGCATGTAATGCATGAGAAAGACGTAAACGTGTATACATGCATGCTTACAATGTATATATAAATGCATATAAGTTCCATATTTTACTGCAGCTGGATGACTGCAGACCATTACCTGAGAGAGAAAACAAGAGTTCCATTTATGTGAATGAAAGACTATTCCACCTGGAACAAAAGTACTGCCAAAGTGGAAAACACACTATTGGCCGTACAAGTTAGATGGCCCTCATCCATGGATATGGTTCAATTATTTTGCACTATTCCAACACCTGGAAAAGCAGCTTGTCCTTCTTCATTGAGCCTCCTCCTGCCTAAAGGAAAGAAAATACCCTTCAAGTACATGGGCAGCAAACAGCGTGTATTTCTGAAACAGAAATCTTAACAAAAGCTCCTTGCATTTATGTAGAGTGCAGAGTGAAAATGCAATAGCTGTAATGCATTTGTATTTTAGTAACGCTTCTTGTGCCTTTTCACTTGGTATTTTTTTCAAAAATCACTGTGGTTGAAAGCTAGGAGACTGTGCTCACAAAAGTGACAGTACATGGGAGTGTGTGTACAGGAATGGTAATAGCAAAGTTAACACAGGGATCTGAGGTAGGTCTGATGGTATTTAAGATTTTAATTATCTGGACATTGCTGCAGTGATGCTTTCCAGAAAACCCTAAATTAGTAAGAATTAGTGAAATAGGGAGGAAAATCTAAAGAATCACCTTCTCCTTTAAAACCCTCACTGCCTTCAGCTCGCTCTCATCAATTTTTCTAACCAGTCTTATACACTTTGTAATTTGGAAAACAATGATGTCATTGGAAGCATTAACAGCCATAGTCATAATATTGCAGTTCATGCAAGCTGTTATGCTTTTTGTACAAGTAGAGGCTTTAACCAGGAATTTTCAGGTTTGGTGTTTTGGTTTTCCTTTTTAATTTTTTTTACTATTTTTCCATATTGTGAATGGTTTGAAAGAGACTGTCAGAAATGAAGCCTTCCTTTCACCCTGCTACCACCCTGGAGATAACAAGTGATGGGTGAGAAGGAGGTGGGAAATGGGCCTCCAGGGGAAAAAGCTGGAAGCATTGCTACCTCTTACTAGAGAAAGCAGGATTTTTTCAAGCTGCCCAGAGGAGTGGTGACCATGCTCATGGTGCAACTATCTGGGAGGGATGTTTCTGGCCTTTCAGTATGGCAATCAGAAAGCTGTCTTGTCCTGAGCCCCCTGTGGCCTCCAGTGTGTGAGGAAAGAAGTTATTAGTAGAGCTTTCTGTGAATATTTTGCTCCTCTGAGGTGCCAGTGACAGATACTATGTGGGATTTTGCGCATGAGATGGTAGTTTTGTGCTGGAAGAAGAAAAAAAGGGGGGGAGTTATTTAAATATAGGTCACACTGTGAAAAAAACTTTGAGAAGCCTGAGCTGAATCAGCTTTCCAAAGCCTTGCTATCCCACTAGCTTGTTTTTTTTTTTTCTTGTGATAAACGATCCCAGCTCAGTTTGGAAGGGGCATCTAAATGGGTGACTCTTTTGTAATTGTTGGGATCTTCCACCTTGCAGAAGGGACTCTCCTGCACTGCTAATCAGATGCTAGCAAGCTGGGGTCTGCTGGTGCCATGGGTTAAACTGCAAAGAATCTGACCCCATCATTTCCAAGTAGTCAGTTATGATTGAAAATATATTTTCCCTTAATAACCCAGGATCCTAAAAGTCTTTGTTTATTGTTGCAGTTTGCTTCGGGGATAAGGGTTACGCAAGGTAGGGTGAGGGTTACCCGTAGTGACGAAGCGTCTAGAGGGTGGTGGCGGAGCAGTTAGTTGACTCAATATGAGTGATAGAACAAACTCAATTTTGCTACAAACCTGAATTTATACATTGTAACAAACACCTTTGTTGTCCACACTCTATTTTTACTTATCACTGACTAACGGCTTTTGTGTATGGCATAAGTCCAATTGCTAATTGGATAGTTCTTTCTCGTCGCTTCTTGGATCCATATCTTGCAGTCAACAGGAACTTCTACCAAGGTTAACTCTCGGGATGTTCCACAGGTGTTCAACTCTCTTCATCTCTATCTCTCAGGACATTCCACAGACCTACAGCTCCCTTCGTCTCTCCTCTATGAGGATCCTGCAATTATTCAGGACTTTCCAGCCTGCCCAAGGACAGCTTATTTACAGCTTGTTCTTAACTCTTCACTTTGCTTAGTTTCATCATGACTTGCAGTCAGGCCTAACACTTATGCTAAGTTATACCAATATACTTATGCAGCTAACATTCTTCTAATTACATGGTCTTATATATATATATGTGTATATATATATATATATATATAATGTGGTGCAACAACTCTTTAAAGACAATTAGAAAACCAGCTTCAAGCAGCATCATCGCAGTGCGAGGTGGCAGGCTCACTCTCTGCAGGCGTCCCCGCAGAGGCTCTGCCCCCACCACACTGCCCGAGTCTCGGGCTCTTGTACTTACTAAAACTCACACTCATTCTGATGCAGGTGGCTAGCCTGCATTGGAAGAAGTGCTCAGCAGTATCTGTAAGGGTTTACAAGGGTTGATGTTTAACTTATCTATAGTTTCTCTTAACTTATCTATGGCTACTCTTAACTGTTCAAAATGTATTTTAACTCATCAAAGCCTGGATTTTTCAGGGCCTCTAAAGGGCCATACCCTTGGTCTCTAAGCCAGCCCACAACAGTGGAGAGCTTTTTTGAAGAAAGTTGTTTCATGTTAGACAGTAAGCTTCGTAATATAGAATCATAGAATTCTAGAATAGTTAGGATTGGAAAGGGCCTTAAGATCATCTACTTCACCCCCCCCCTTACATGGGCAGGGACACTTCCCTTTAAACCATGTCACCCAAGGCTATGTCCAGCCTGGCCTCGAACACCACCAGCATTCACAACTTCCCTAGGCAAAATATGTACTGAAGGGGTGTGTAACATTCATAAAAGCAATATCTGAAATATTATAAATATCCAGAATCATTGCTTATTGTATAAACTTGTAACAGCAACAAAAACACACCCAGAACATATATTTAGTATATGCATAAAATTATACTTTCATTCTATGTCTGAAGAGTATAGAGTAATGGTTTTCTCATAGTTGACATTTATGTTCAAAAACACATCCCAGTGATATTCTGACATAGCACTGTAATTTATTTGCCCTTGAAATTATTTTTATAGTATAATTTGAAATTTGATTCAAATTCTGAGAGAGCTAGAGCTAAATAGGAGGTCCTGAAGCAAAATCAAACTGGGGTTTTGCCAAAAAAATACTGACAGATAAAAAAGCAAGAATGAGTTGAGAGATCAATAATGGAAAGCATTCCCACCTTCAGCCATGTTCCTGTAGCTTGAGTTTATAGACTTTTAATGTAAGCATGAGAATCTCAGACATCGAAGTTCTCTGAGAAATGTTTTGTTTTGTTTAAGTAGTGGTATGTGAAGAACTTGTTATATTTTTGTCATATTTGTGCTGAAAGTAGCCCTTAAATGGATATCCTACATCTCTGTAGTTACAGCCAGAAAGCTAGGCTCATTGAATTGATCAACTTAAGAATGGCTTCAGGAAAGAGAAGAACTGCAGAGGAGGTAGAAGATGGGAAATTAGAAAGAGTGGCAAACTGTGGAAGATGAAAAACTGTGGGAAAAAGTAGACCATAGTTAATTGCTTTTAAGTAAACAGTTCTGTTAAGCAGTGAGCTTATACTGATTGATGTTTGTTAATAAAAAAATGTGTTTTGGTTTGCTCTACTGCTGGTTTTGAAAGTTTTCTAGGTTAGAGAAATTTCTGGAGCTCTTCTTTCTAACTAGTGCTGCTTTCTTCCAGAAGCCTCCCTGCTTTGATTTGTCTAGCTACAAACGTGAATATGCCTCTATTGAGCTTTCAGGTTGAACTAATTTAAGCTAAGATTTCTTTTTAATGTACTTCTTCAGTAAGGTTTTAACTCAAGGTTATAGTTAAATTATCTTCCATTGAAGGACTTCATTCAACTAACTTTCTGCTTCAATGAATTGTTGGCAAGATTGCCTGTACAGCACCCCAAATGCTTCTCAAGGGCCCTGTCAGAGTGGATTCCCTGCTATGAACTGGACCATAAGCTCTTCTGTGTAACAGCACAGAAATCTAAAAGACTCTTAACGGCAAAATCAGTTATCTATTTTAATGGTGGTATAAGCTACTATAACTATTATAGGCCTTTAGGGAACTAATCATTAGAGAAAGACATGAATTTTGATGTAGGCTGAGTGGACAGTGAGGAGGCACTCGTGGGAGGAATGAGTATCTGAATAACAAAACTATGGAAAAAGACAGCTTAAAAAAGAAATAAATGAAGAAGCTTTTAATAAGAAAGTGCCATGTTGCCAAAATGAATATATTTTTATGGAATTATGTGGATAAATATGGACAGATACATATATATGGATGTATTTACATGTATATGCAAATATATTATGCATATATAAATATGCAGAAACCCCATTTTTTAAGAGTGTCAAAGCAATACTAATATTTTATCTGTGTGTACTGTGCTATGGTAACTGCTTAATGTCATTCTACATTAAGCTGTGAGTTGCATATTGCACAACAACTATGTTTTCAATCTATCAAAATATATCAGTAGCATATAGTAATTTAAAACTTTGCCGTGGAGATTTTCACAGAATCATTTGGAGAAAATCATTCCTTTGCATTTTTTAGATTGATTTGGAGCAGACAAATTTTCAAAAGTGAGAGGTCTTCTGCAAAATGAGCTTGTGCTTTCCAACCACAGATAAATGGGTTTTGAGTGCTCTGATTTTATTTTCTGTGTTTGTTCTGATGACTTATTCCCAGATGATTTGAGGGGCCCAGGTGTATGACTATACTCTTTTCAGAACGACATCTGGAAGTATTTCTTAAAGAAGTGACTTGCAATTGAGCCAGGGAAGGGAAGAAAGTGAAATTTTTACCATTAGTAATAGACTACTTCTTTATGTCTTGTTGATTAGTTTTTTTTTTTTTTTTTTCTCATTGAAATCCTGTGGTTTGTGGTTCCATTTTGTTTCTGTTTTTGTGTTTTGTTGTTGTTTTTGTTTTTTAAAACCAAAAGCATTCAGCTGGCAGATATGGTGTTAAAAGGTGGTACATTTGCCACAGTACTGACAGATTGAGTATTTTAGCATGTTAATGACTGAATTATATTCTGTGCATTAAAAATGTATTACAAAAAGGAATGGATACTTTGTGAAGGAATGCTTTTGCTCTCATGCTCATTGCAGTGTTCAAAATTTGGATTAATGAGACTTGAATGTTAATTGCTTCTCAGCAACATGAGCAGATTAAACTGGAAGAGTAGTGCTAAGACAATGGGTTGACTTTGTAATTTGTTATTAATAAGTAATAATAAATAATAATAGCTATTCCTGCTTGGGCAGTCCAAACACTCAAAGCAGGTATTTGAATTACCCAGAAGTCTCCAATACTTTACTTTGGAACATCTTTTCCCTTGGCATAACAAGGTGGAGATCCAGAAACAAATTTTGGATGGAGTTCTGGATGATTTAGAAATGATGATGCAATAGTTCTCATTAAAGATTGCTTTTATTTTAGGTTGTTTTTAAAAACGGTAAAATATTTAGTAAGACATGGACTTTGTATTACAGAGAAAATAACTTGCACATAGAGATCTAGCCACTGTAATTGTGCACTTTAGCTGAACTCTGTAGACTGACAGTTATACTTATCACCAATTGATGCACAGGGATGTGCATCTTTTTTCAGAAATGTTCTTTCAATAAACTCTGAAATTACATGTCTTTTAAAAATGCAACTTAGTCTTCTACTTATGTGATTGTTTAAAATATACAATTAAAGAGGCATAGAATGAGAATAGAGGCACAAGAAACCGTCTCTGTATCTGTGAAGTACACATCTAAACAACTGTAACCCTATTATGCTAGATTGTCCAAACAATGTGCAGAGATGGCTATTTCAGTACAAAATAATCTGTATATAAAGAGGTATATCTGTGTATGTGTGTACATATATATTTAGACCAAGTCTTCCTCCTCCCATTGAAAAAAATGCTCCGGTACATAGCAAAGCTGTTAAGGAAGGCAGAAAATTAAACTATAACACTGACAGCAAGTACTGTGCTACTTACAATAACCAAGTAAAAACTTTCAGATTTGCAACTATGTTAAGCTTTTTTAAATCCTTTTCTGGGCTAATGAATACTGAAAGGTGGACGTTAATGGAGAAATTTTTGTTCAAGGAAAAGGTATTTCATTAGAAGCAAAGTTCTTTGAGAAAGTTATTGTGCATATTGAAGGTTTTTGGTTTTTTTTTTGGTTTTTTTTTTTTTTTTTTTACAGATAGTTTTAGAGCAATTTGAAGAAAACCTGATATCTACTATAAAGCTGCTGGAGGTGTTTTGTAGTCCGTGCTTTCTGGAGTTAAACTGATATTTTCTAGAATGAAACAACATGAGGCTTTTGCAGAGCCCATATACATAAAGAAGTGGCATTTCCAAACTGAAGTAGAGATGAGTTTTGTTGACCCTCAGATATTAGCTGAGAACAACAGTGGAATGAATTTGCTCCATGAAAGCCTTCTCATTTGTCAAATTTGAAGAGAAGAATCTCTTAATCTAAGCAGCTGGTACAGTGAATAAAAAATGTGAAATGAAAATAATGCAATGAATTAGTGTAGAATTGGCATGAATTGTGATTATATGACTGCTGAATGGCAAAATAAATGTAAGCGGAAAAATAGACACTTTTAGTGGTGGAAAAAGTATTCAGAGGTTAGTGGAGAATTAACGTGCCAGAACAAATAATTTATTTTATCTGATCTTTAAATCTGTTCTTATGGAAAGTTTGGGTGCTCTTTGACATTTGTCTCTGTATAGAGAGAGGCAAACTCTTGAGTTCCTTACAAAATGTCTTAATATAATTGGATATCACCATATAGGTATGATGTTTATTGATTGCTTCACAGTCAGGCTCTTCCTTCTGATCTTTCCCCTGTAGAAAATCTTTGTAGTTTGTCTCATTTCTCAGATTTAGTTAGGGCAATCAGGAGTCAGGGGGCCAGGAATGGTATTCTTCGGTATGCAGAAAAGTTAACAATAGATAACTGTCAACAGCTTCTTTTCTGACAAAGTTTCACCTTTGGACTACGTTTGGGGTAAAGTATCTATTAGGTTTTAGTGGCAAGGGTTTAGTAGTGGAGGGGACTATAGTGGGGGCTTCTGTAAGAAGCTACTAGAAGCTTCCCCTGTATGCAATATGGCCAATGCCAGCCAGCTTGAAGATCAACATGTCACAGGCCAAGGCAAGTACATCAGCAGCAGAGTAGTGCCTCTGGAATAATGCTCCAGGTACCAGAGCAGACTCTCCCACAGTCCATGGTGAGTCAGGCTGTCACCTGCAGCCCTTGGAGGTCCACAGAGGAGCAGATAACCATCTGCAGTCCATAGAGAATTCAACACTGGAGCTGATGGATGCTTCTAAAGGAGGCTGTGACCCAGTGTGAAGCCCATACTGAAGCAGGCTCCTAGCAAGAGCTGTGGCCCCTTGGAGAAAGGAGCCCACACTAGAGCAGGTTTGCTGATAATGACCCCATGGAAAGCACCCACAGTAGAACAGTCTGTTCCTGAAGGGCTACACCCTGTGGAAGGTATCCACGTTAGAGCAGTTTGTGAAGAATGCAGCTATTGAGAACAACTTGCAATGGAGAAGTTCATGAAGAGCTGTCTTCTGTAGGAGAGAAGGTATCCTGGAACAGAGGCAGTGTGAGGAATATTTCTCCTGAGGAAAAGGAGCAGCAAAGAAAATGTGTGATGAGCTGACCGCAACCATCATTCCATATCCCCCTATGCCACTGAGGGGGAGGAGGTAGGGAAAATCAGGAGTGAAGTTCAGAAAGAATGAAGGAGTAGGAAGAAGGTATTTTAAGATTCAGTTTTTATTATTATCTTACTCTGATTGCACTTGCAATAAATTAAAATATTTTTTTCCAAGTCGAGTCTCTTTCACCCACAGTCTGTGATTTCTCCCTGTCCTTATCCTGATCCATGAACCTTTTGTTAATTTTTTCTCTCCCCTGTCCAGCTGAGGAGGGGGAGTGATAGAGCAGCTTTAGTGAGCCCCTGGTGTCAACTGTTGTGCTTTGCTTTTTGTGATTTTTTTTTTTTTTTTATTTTGGCTTGGTTTGATTTGTCTGTTTTGTTTTTTTTTTTTTTGTTTTGTTTTGTTTTGTCTTGTTTTTTCTTGGGAGCTTTGATATTTGCTTGTGTTTTTTTTTATTTTGTCTTCCAACTCTATGATCTGGAGCTGGCATAGTTTTACAGCTGAGGAATGCTTTATTGATGTTATCTTTAACTTTGAGCAAGCTATGTGGCTTCATTTGAGAGACTGGGAACTCTGCATCTGGTTTTGGTTTTTTATTCTTCTTTCTACTGGAGATGTGAGAAGAAGAATCATGACCAAATTATAAAAATGGGTAAGCAATAGGAGACTGCATAAGTACTTCTTTTCTCAGCCTGCAAGGTTTTTCTCACAGAATTACCTTGTGTATCTGAAAGGCACGCAGGATTGTACTAAAGAATTAGGATACTGTGAATTGAAGAAATGCATGTTGTTTCCACGATTATTACAACTTCAGCTTTTACTGTCTCTGAGACCACTTTCATCTCTCTTTCCCTGATGTAGGGCACCTGTGTGTGAACATGTTCTGAGTCTACCAAGCCATCTGGTCTTTGGTGTCATTGTTGGAAGTATTGATAAGGTGCTAAAGTAACAGCCTGTCCCATTCGCCTATCTATAGTGGAAGATGTTTAGGTTACATCAAGATCATCATTTTACCTCCCTAACTCATCTGCTAAGCATGCAAATCTCAACTGTATAAAACTATGAAGAGCCCCCTGAACTAAACTCTCCTTATGAGGGTGAAAGACTGAGAGAACATGGTGCCATTTTGCTAACTCCAGGGGATTTTGCATGAATATATGGAAAAACTTTGAAAGCAAACACTGTATTAGAATCATAGAATCATATAACCATAGAATCATAGAATAGTTAGGGTTGGAAAGGACCTCAAGATCATCTAGTTCCAACCCTCCTGCTCTGGGCAGGGA
>JASSUY010043929.1:0-14747 GCA_032466535.1 Forpus xanthops | reverse complement strand
TCTCCACGCAGCCTTCTCTTCTCCAGGCTGAACAGCCCCAACTTTCTCAGCCTATCTTCATACGGGAGGTGCTCCAGCCCCTGATCATCCTTGTGGCCCTCCTTTGTACTTGTTCCAGCAGTCCATGTCCTTTTTATATTGAGGACTGATAAATGTATCATTATTATCTAAAGTCAGTAAGGAAAGGTCTAGTCATCTACTGTGAACACCACCTTACAAGAAGAATGGGAATGGAAAAAAAGTCCTTGAACAATGGAATTATGGTCTAGTTTAGATCAGACCATTGAAAATCATCCAGTCCACTACCTGTTCAGAGTAGGACTATCTGCTAAACTGAATATTTATTTGAAGTTAGATCAGGCTGCATGAAACCTTTTCAAGTAAAGTTGTGAACATCTCCAAGTATGGATACTTCACAGACTCTCTGAGAGACCCCTTTCAGTGCTTTACCAAAGAAATGAATCCTTTAATCTAATTTGAATTTCCTTTTTTTCATCATGTGATCATTACTTCTTGTTATTTTGATGTACATTACCAAAGGTAAGCTTTCCTTTATCTTCCAATTTGTCAGGCGAAGAAAGACATTAGATCCCCACTGCATTTTTTCTTTGGAATAATCAAACTCAGTTTATTTATCAGGTGCTCTGGCCTCCTACCATCT
Organism: Forpus xanthops; assembly: GCA_032466535.1. Lineage (NCBI taxonomy): Eukaryota > Metazoa > Chordata > Aves > Psittaciformes > Psittacidae > Forpus > Forpus xanthops. The sequence goes on along the minus strand of JASSUY010043929.1, from coordinate 14,086 downwards.
GCATGGCCTTTTATTGACTCATTTCTGTCTGTCAATGTCTTACTTCTGCTGACAAACCTAAAATTTTATACAATACTTCAAATTTGGTCTCTATGTGCCAAAGAAAGATAAATAATCACTCTTCATCTGCTGGCTATGCTCTTGAGGTAAGCCTTCACTGATGCAAAGGTGCATTACTGATCTATGCACATTTGTCCACTTTCCTGCCAGTCTATCTCAAGCCTGTACTGTTGTGTAGAGTTAACTCTCCCTCTGGTGCAACAACACATTTATTTATTTATTGCTGGGCTCTGTGTGGTTTGTGTTTGCCCATTTCTCAAGGCTGTCTCCTGAATGGCATTTTTATGTCACCCGTGAACTTGCTGAAGATGCAGTCGATCCCACAGTCCAGGTTGCTACTGATGATTCTAAATAGCATTGGTGCCACCATCTCCCCCATTGAAAAATGTCCTTGTAACTGGCTACCTGTCCCAGTTTGAACCCTTACCCCCTGTACCAACAAGTGTGCCCCTGTACCTAATGGCCTAGACATTTTCTCCCCAGCCACATCTCTTCAGTCTGGGCTCATCTGTGTCTCTTATTCTGTAAGGTTTCAAATTTGTTTTCTTACCCATGACAACTCACAGAGGAGGAAGTCTGGGTTTTTATCTGAAAGGACAAAGGAGTATTTGGTCAGTTACTGAATGAATTTGAATACATCCTTGCTGTAATGCAATCTCCAGAACACACGATATAAAAAATGCAAAACTGTTTAACATATGAAAATAATAGCCTTTTATTTCTTTCTCTGTTCATCCATTTGGTTTTCAAAAGAAAATACATGAGGCATATTTAAAGCAAACGGGCATCATGATTAATAAGGACATCACACTGAGACACATAAAACTGCCCTGTCTCCTTCATCTGTTCTTTTGGTGCAGTGATTAACCTTTGAGTTTATGAGTATTTTTGCACTTACCTCAGATAAAGTATTTTATGACTTTTTACCTCCCAGGCAACTTGGATTAAATTTATCAGGTCCAGGAAGATAGTGGACCATAATGACTGCTCCCTCAGAAATCATATCTACCTCTTGACTATATTATTATTAGAACATTCTTTGCACAAACCAGATGGAAACATCAAGACAAGAGACAAGACAACTTGCTAAGGTCACTTTGTGCCTTCCTATACATCATTCATGCTTAACTGATTCCCAGCCTCTCCTAGAGACAGATTGCCATACACTACGAGAGCTGAGAATATGAAAAGATCATTTTATTTTCCTCTTTAATTCTCATTTGGAAAGGCTTCTGCCTTTACTAAAGTTGCTCTGGCAGTCTGCTTGCTAATGACTGATCACTGCTTTGCAATACAGAAACAGGCCAGAAGCAAGTAGATTTATCTTTTGGCAAAAGTATCCTCCTCTGACACAACATTTCAGGTATTCTGCTCTCAGCGTCCGAGAGTGAAAAAAAGAAAAAGAAAAAGTAAAGAAAAGGAGAAATCAAAGAGATTCAAAAGAAGCTACAGGACAGATTCCTAGAGATTGAGCAGATGAGCAGTTTAAAAGGTACTTAGAAATTGGCTCATCAGTGTTTGAGTAAAGCTGCTTAACTTTCCCCTCACACCTACCTGACATCTCCTTCTACACTTTATAAAGATGTAGTCCATGGTTTTATTGCATGTCTCCTGAATAGGGTGGATGAATAACTGAGTATTAAATCTGAACTTGTAGAACTCATAATCATTTAGGGACACTTAATTACCAAAAAAAAAAAAAAAAAAAACAAAAAAAACCCAAAACCAAAAAACAAACAAACAAGCAAAAAAACCCCAACCCTTAAAAAAAATAGCCAAACCAAACAAGTAGCCAAACAATCAAGCAGTAAATATTGTTAACAAAGTTCTTTCTATCTTTTCTGAATTAGATTTCTCTTGTTAACTTAAACAAATTCAATGTTCAGGAGTTACTGCCTGTAAAACTGCTAGCATAGTGATAAAGGAATACCCATATCAGAATAAAATGCTATAATCAGTCTGAACAAAGGATTAAAAAGTTATCTTCAAGGAACTTAAAGTGTAAGACTCCTCTGACTGCAGTATTTCAAAAAATAGATAATAAGCTAAAAATAGCAGGTAGCAGCACAGGCAGAGAATATCTTATTTAGAATCTCTGTCATTACAATAACACTACTTGTATGCAATTCTTGGAGCTGAAGATCTGGATTCTGTAAGAGAATTACTCATTCCACTGCTCCTCCACTCAAGATATGTGAAAAGAAGTGAATAGAAATCTCCTGGTTTTATAGTGCTTCAGTTTGCATAAAACACAGAAGAGAGGTCTAAAAAGCCCTGAAAGTGCTACTGGCCTGAAACTGTTGTCAGACTCCACTCAGTTGAAGCCACTAGTATCCTGACTAAATTAAAGAAAAAAAAAAAAAAAGAAATCTCCATTTTTAAATACATTCCAATTTACCTTCAAATACGTGTTGAATTGCTGAACAATGAAAAATCATTTTGAGCCACCCTCATGTTTTCAACTCACATGTTAAAAGTTTGCATTAGCGCCTAAGCATATGCCAAATATCTTCTTAGATCACACAGAAGGATCACTCACTGTATTATGCATTTCCTCTTTTAGAATAGAAACCAGATGTTCCCTGGTGGGGTAATCTGGAAGTAGAATGAAGTGGAGACAAGGATCTTTTTTTGTAACTAACACCTGCTTCATTTCCTTCAGTGCTCTCAGGAACCTTTCATGTGCACTGAAAAGAAGGGGAGACAAAAAGGAGGAAAAGCAGAGGCTTTGTTTGCCCTATCCATTTCAGGGAGCAGCTTCATGTATCAAATGCTGAAAAGAGAAGTATCATCTTTTTACTGCTGTTTCTGGCAGAAATATAAACTGTCAAAAGCCTTCTTTTATTTTCCCTAGAGCACAGCCATTTAGATGTAAACTCTTACGGCTTTACTGCAAGGCACCCTTCATGCAGAGTATCTGTCAGGTCAGAAGAGTTAAAAAAAAAATGAAACAGATGAATTTCCTTTGCAGTATTCCAGTGGGACAGCTCTGCTCAAATGCTAGTCCAGCCCTACTGGTTTCTGCATCAACAGATGGCAGAAAACATTCCTTGTGTTTGCATCCCATTTTGGTAAATCACAGGTCACATCTGGTCTGGCCTCTCTTCTTTCTGAACAGATGGGAGTACATGTTCGTTATTGACACAGGGGAATGATAAGGAGTGTGCATGTCAGGGAGGAAGGAAGGTGAGAGGGAGTTAGAAAGCAAAACCAAAGTTTTAAAAAACAAGAGAATTTAAAATGGCCACTAACAACAAAATACCATTGGTGATTACTAAATATGGCTAACTATCAATATATAAATGGCTATGAAACATTATTTCAAGATTCAAAGCACAGTTGTATTTATTTACAGAATATGATAAAAGTACATAGATTAAATGCTTATGTGGTTTCCTACCCTAGCTATTATATGGGAAAATAAATGCCTACATTCAGTTCTAACCTTTTTCCTTTCAAGATAAGAACAAAAAACCAGAAAATATACAGAGAGATGTTCTCAATCAATCTTAATTATAAACTTTGTTCTAGTCAAACAAAAAATCTTGCTGTAATTCGGTTGTCATCTCATAGAGTATATCAAACCTTTTTAGATATCTTCCAGTTTTCATCTACAAAACGTGATTATATTTCTGAATTACATATATTATCTTTAAATTTTTCTAAGTGTGTGAATTTTTCATCTTTTTATTGGTACTTTTAAGCATCCATAATGATGTGCAAAGTTAAACATTACTAATGATTTTAAATTAATATTTTGAAGGTTTTTTTCCAGTAATAATTTGAAATTTAAATTAAAAAGAATGACAAATCCAATTTTAAAATTCTTTTATTTTCAAAAAGTGTAGATAACATAAAGTTTGAATGCGAGTTTGACGCCGTACCCTCAAATGTGCACAGCACAAACCTCTAAATATAACAAACTCTTCTTATTATCAGTTGGGAAATGCACACATGCAGCAGAGACTTCTAAAGTTAGACACAAAACACAAGCACTGTTGATCTTTGACCAGGTACAACCATATCTCACACTTGCAAAATATTAGCATGCTACAGTAGATGTACTTTTTTTGTGGTTAAGAAGCAAGGTAGGCTTGAATGACTCGGCACAAAACCATGTCATTCAGAGGTCTCTAATCAGAACTACATATGAAGAGCTCTGCCTTCCTGGAATGTAACAAGTTTAACTTAGGTCCTTTGATTGGAACAGGCTGTTTTGACTCTGGCCTCTTTATGGTTTACATATTTCTACAATCTTAAAGTTATCTCTGGACAAGTTGCATTAATCAACCACCCTTTCTAATGCTACCACTATTGTTAATAATATAACTATTTTGAAAATAAACTATTTAACAATTTTTCTGTTTGGCTATTCAGATGGTTCTGTTTTTTCCCAGCTCAAATAAAGCATGATTTAGGGTGGCTTTATGAAGGATAAGACTATTAGTGTTGAAAAAGCTAGAAGTCATTCAAATTAGACTGGACTAGAACAGAACAGATGTACAAGCAGATTTTTTTCTCTCTTTTTGTTCCAAGTCAGTGTAAATGGCAACATGAACATTTGTACCTAGCCAGCATTCTAGCAGCAATTCCAAAGAAGGAAAATCTTTTTCTAAGCACGTCACATAGTGTTTAATACATACTAGCTCTTATATCTTAATATTTGCTGTTGTACAAATCCCAAGAAGAAAGTTTATTTTTTGTTGTTTATTTTGTTCATTTTTTTTGTATTTTTGTTGTCAGAGTATTCTTTTAAGCTCAAACACATCTGTAAATGTGTTTAGACAAAAATGATTATACAAAATCAGCAAAAGACTTGATTATTTTTGGAGATATCATCACAGTTCCTGACCAGATGACACAATGATTTCAGTGTACCTATAAGGGTGCAAGATTCAACTCATTTCTATCCTGAAGTCAAAGCACACACAAGCAGCCCTGTCTTACTTGTGAGTATATCACATCCCCTATCATGCACCAAGTGATCTGCCAACCGAACTGGCCTGGCCCAATCAGAATTTCTACATACTGCCGAAGGCAATCAAGTTTCTATAAGGTATATACAAAATATGCTAGAAAAAACAGTCTGGGTTATTTCTGCCTCCAGCAAAGGCAAACCCAGTCATAGGATTGCTTTTCCTCAAGGACCTGTGTACACTTAGCGGGTGTCATTGCTTAAGCCCAGCCATAACTCGGAAAACCACGCAGTCTCCCTCTCACTCCCCTCCCCCCACCCCGTTGTTCCCCCAGCTTTCAGAGGGATGGGGAGGAGAATCGAAAGAATGTAACTCCCACAGATTGAGATAAGAACAGTCCAGTAACTAAGGTATAACAAACCCCTACTGCTACCATCAATACTAATAATGAGAAGGGAAGCAACAAGGGAAGAAAATACAACCTCTCACCACCTGCCGACCAATACCCAGCCAGACCGAGCAGTGCTCTAATCCTTCTAGGTAACTGCCACCAGTTTGTATATACGGGGCATGATTTGCCTGTAGTATGGAAAACCTCTTTGGCTAGTTTTGGTCAGGTGTCCTCTCTTGGCTTCCTCCTGGCTTCCTCTCTTCTGTGGTAGAGCATGAGACTCGAAAGTTCTTGGTCAGACTAAACATTACTGAGCAGCAACTAAAAGCATTGGTGTTATCAGCACTGTTCCCAGGTTGAAAGTCAAAAACACAGCACTGCACCAGCTACTAAGGAGAAAAATGACTGCTACTGCTGAACCCAGGACAGTGGGTAATGTGAGAGGATGGGAAGTCTGGAATAAGGGGTGTATACTGTCTTGGTTTTGGCTAGGATAGAGGTAATTTTCTTCCTTGTGGCATATAGAGTGTTGTATTTTGAATATATTATGTGAATAATGTTTGAAAATACACCAACATTTTAGTTGTTGCTCAGCAGTGCTTACCCTGTTCAAGGACTTTTTAGTCTCTTATGCTCTCTCTGAGGAGAGGCAGAAGAAGCCTAGAGGCAAAGACAGGACACCTGACCCAAACTAGCCAGAGGGATATTCCATACTATAGAACATCATTCCCAGTATATATAGGGGGGGAGTTTGCGAGGAGGGGCTGATCACTCCTAAAGGACGAGCTAAGTATTGGTCAGTGGGTGGTGAACAGTTTTAGTGTATATTAATTACATTTATTGTGATTTATTCCTCTCTCTTTATTATCTCTCTTTTACTTTTCATTATTATTATTATTGTTGTTGTTGTGATTATTATTATTTTCCTTTGATTCAATTATTAAACTGTTCTGAGCCTACAAGTTTGCATTTTCCTGATTCTTCTCCCCATCCCACTGTGGGGGGTAAAGAATGGAGGAGCAACTGTGCAGTAGTTGCTGGCTGGGATTAAACCACAGATCAAGAGAGTTGCTGAGTCTGGCTTTCTAGCAGAGATTCAGTAGGAATCCCACTTTTAAAAGTTTTATTTGATCAGGGGACTGGAGAACCTCCCCTATGAAGATAGGATGAGAAAGTTGGGGCTGTGTGGTGAGCTCATAGCAGCCTTCCAGTATCTGAAGGGGGCTATAGGGATGCTGGGGAGGGACTCTTCATTAAGGACTACAGTGAGAGGAAAAGGGATAATGGGTTCAAACTTAAACAGGGGATGTTTTGATTGATTCTGAGGAAGAAATTCTTTACTGTAAGGGTGGTGAGGCACTGGAATGGGCTGCTCAGAGAAGCTGTGAATGCTCCATCGCTGGTGGTGTTCAAGGCCAGGTTGGACGTAATCTTGGGTGGTATGGCTTAGTAGGAGGTGTTCCTGCCCCTGGCAGGGGGATAGGAACTAGATGATTTAAGGTCCTTTCCAAACCTATGTTATAATTCTATGACTACTATTCATTTAAAAAAAAAAAATGTCCTTTAATATGAACTTTATCTTCATACTTTTGTTAGGTGTGCATGGTAGGAATAACTAAGGCCTGAATTTTCATGATTAGGCCATGTTTGGAAGGGGCTGTGGGTTTCAGGTAATTTTTTTGGCTACTTTTTTAGTACTCAGTTTGAAGAATATAGAGTAGAATTTCAGGAAAGGCTGAACTGTGTCTCCTCATGTTTTTAATTGAACTGGCAAATTCTCATCAGCACTGAGTACAGAGATAGTCAAAGTAACTGTTTAGAGAAAAAACAACCACTGCATATAAAACGAATCTGGGAATGAGAAGTGTAATGTAAAAGCAAAGGGACTGATAGAATAAAGGAGCTGTGTAAATGAGACAAAATCAAAAATTCTAAAAGTGTGGCAAGAAAAAGATCATAAAATACATGGGAGTCAAGAGAGCTTTTTAAAAAGTGTTGTGATGTGCTCCAAGCAAACCAAAGGCAGAAAATATTATACCAGAGAGGTTATAATATGGTTCTTTTGTTTCCTTCAGCTAGGTCCACCCTCTATATTAGTCTCTGCAACCTGAGTAATAGTGGGGATAGCATGAGAACTAAATTTCAGACTTAAATATGTAATTCAGAGTGTAGAAGACTGGGCAATCTCAAATTGTATTCTGAGCCAATGGCATAGTATGCTCTTAAGGTTCCTTGGTACTTCCTATTATATATTCTTGAATCATATAATTTTGCTGATACTGGAAGCCAGCAAAAATCTCAAATTATGGTAAAGTGATGACAACTAGGGGCAGACATAAGACACAGAGAATTCAAAATGGGGATAAAAAAACTATGTATTATCTTGTCGAGGATGTATCTGGAAAGGATACAGTTGTATATAGTGAACAAATTTGGAGTCATAACTTATATTGTATATTTGCAAATCACTCATATTAACTGAGACTTCACTAGCCATGGATAACGTTCCAAATATTTGGTACCATTAGCTTCAATTTAGCTAAGAAGAACTCTCATGCTGAAAATAAAATGATTTTCCACAGGAAAACAAAGTTTCATACCCACATGTCCAAGATCAGTTTGCTGTAGCAGCACTATTATGTAAGGGCTTCAATTAATTTCCCTGTAACGGTTTACCTGGCTTTTTTTCTGTACCCTAGTCCACTGGTTGTCCATAATATTAAATAACCCCCAGCTCCCTTATGAATTAATTCAGACATTTCTCATCAAACATTAGTAGAGTCTTGGGAGGAAGAGGAAAGGATTCAACAGAAAGTCAGAAAAGCCAGAAAAGCCAGAAAGCCAGAAATACTAGAAAGCCACAAGGAAGGAAGGACACAGAACTCACAGAGCCTAGCTTTGATTCCCAAGTCCACCAGTATTGTTCAAGTGGTCCTTTTTCTTTCCAAAATTGTGTACCTTCGTTTCTTAGCATTAAAGTATATATCCCAATGGCATCATGAACCCATATAGCTATGAGACCTGAATACATACCTAAATATGCACTTGACCCCTCTTACTGCTCTCCACTCAATAATCATGTGTTTCCACATGAAGGAAAATTTGGTTGTAAGCTACAGTAGAGTCACGAAGTGTTCACATCCACCACTAGGATCAACACTGGGGAGACCAGAAACAGACTGAGGTGCACACTGCTTCTTAATCTGGAGACAGTCTGTGGAACAATTATTGATGCATATGTATCTAACTGGTCTTGATATATCCTTATGTAGGTGTTCTTGAAAAATACATGGAAACTGTCTAGGACCTACATTTTAGGCTGTTTATTGGATGAATACATAGATTTTAATGAAGTAGCAGAGTTTAAGAAGGGGAACAGGATTAATGAAAATTGCCTCAATATAAGTATAAATCACATTCCACTATGCATTTCAAAGTGCTTTAACCTCTGCTCTCTGCCGAAGCTGATTAATTCTGATCTGTACCTAAGTTATCCTGCAAGGCAGCCTTCTATTTCGGAAATATAAAAGCTACAGAAGCAGAAAATATAAAGGGAAAAATAACTCTTTCTGAGACATAAGACTTTTTATCCCTTTTTTCTTCCATATTTAATAGCAATCTACTAACCTTAAGATAAAAATATTACTTACATATTCCAACCCTTAGAGGGATTTGCCCAGCATTATTAAAGGGTAAATATATATCACTTGACAACCTTCAGAATGAGAATCAGAGATTCTTAGTTCTGCTAGTGATGCTCCTTAGAAATATTGTAATGCACTTGTTAGGACATAGGTATCTAGATGACCTTTTCTATATTGAGTCATTGCTTTTCTATTGCTCCATAAATCTATATTATCAAGAGCCAGTGGAACATCTAATTTATCCAAGTTTAAAATCTTTTGTTTTGAGTGCAAGAGAATCCCAGTTTTCGCTTTCTTGCTGTAACAAAGAAAAAACATGGCAAATTAGACGGTCTCCACAGTTGCAGGTGTGTTACAGTGCATAGACCAGACACATGGCAACAAATAACCTTACATATGTCAATAGTCTTGAGATGCAGTTAATCCAAATTCACATTATTTAATTCCTGGAAATGTCAATCTGCAATCATTTTAATTATGTTTTCTGTTTTCCTTATGCAAAACAATGGTAATCTGGATACTTTTTTGTTGCTCCTACATTGCAGACAAATGGATAGCATTGTATTTCCCCTGGAACTTTACAATGTATTAAAACCTTTCCATGAACTATGTGGCCTCTTAACAAAAATCGTTGGTCAAAATCTTCAAATAAAATGGACTGTTTGCCAGTGCCCTAATCAGATGTTACTTGTTTTCCCCATACATATAATATTAAATATGCTTTTTTTCTTTCCTCTATTTCAAAATATTCTTATTGATGCAAGGAACTGCATAAGGGATATCTTCATTCTCTTGTGATTTATCATACCACTGTCTGTATAATGTGTGTGTCTTGGATGCTGGTGATAGAAAGTGAAATGATCCAAGCATACTGCAATCATGTCTTACTTGTACATGACATTTATTCTATGACATTCTAATTTGAGAGTTACTGGAGGTCCCTGTTCTTGAGATGTGACAAATCTGGTATCCATTACAAGCCAAAATGAATAAATTCTATTAAAATATGCATCTGTGGTTTCTAAAGTAGAGAAAGCAGGCTCAAAACGAAGGTCAACAGTTCTAGCACTGGTGGTTTAGATATTGTCACAGATTTCTGGAATTGGAAAAAAACAGTTCCTTGCTGATTATTATGTGTATATATTATAATTTAAATGTATCACACAAATGTGAATAGAAGCATTCAGAAGGAAAAAAAGGACTTAGTACTCAAAAAAACTAGTTTGATCTTTAGACAAAAGAATAGCACAGATACTTAGGAAATATATACTGTACTTCCCAGGTGTCACATGTATGTGCTATTTTATGCAAGTACTGACATGTTTATGCTTAATAGCTTTGACTACAAATCCATGGACACAATTTTCTGAATAAAGGTTCGTATTTTTCTTTTTTCTCTCTGAATTAAGACTTTGATGTATGCTTAAATTCTTGTATTAGTAACAGGAATTACAAACAGGGAATTGACACCTGTAGGTTAATTTGAACTGCAGCATAAGCAAGCCTGTGTGATAAAGAATAGAATATTTCAGATACCTCAGAATTGGAAAGTGAAACAATGAAGATTGATTATAACATGTTATTCTGCTCTTCTTCTAGAAACACAACACAATTTCTTACTCAAATGCCTAACACTTCCTCTATGCCCAGTGTATACAACTTTTACCTGAATTAAAGCTTTTTAGATTTTCTTTTTTTTTTTTTGTTATCATTAATTTTTGGTGTAAGACCTTATGTATCATTTACTGCACACTATTCAACCCTTTGCCCATCACAGCCCTCTTAATTTCCTTATCAAATTTTCTATGGGGCCATAGATTCCTCTGTAGAACCTTATAGTTCCTCACTATTTCTTTCACCTTACTCATTTACAATTTATGTGAAACAGTAGAGAAAAACTATATTTTTCTGAAAAAAGAATTGATGCACAGAGAGATTGTAGTCAGCAAGTGTTTAGGCAGGGATGTTTAGACATTCCTTGCCTGTCTTAACAATTTACAGCATAAAAAGTGTTCAGAGCACAGTGTTTTTCATCTATGGCACCAACAGCTTGTCACTGCAACAAATGAAACCTCCAGTTGCTTTACTGCAGAAATAAGGAACCTGATTCTGGAAATGAACACCAAGGAAAGGTTCCATTTCAGTGGCCTGTGCCAAACAAAGGCACAGAACGCATCTCTCTACAATTCTCTTCAATTTTTCTGATTAAAAGTTTCAATTGGATGCTCCTAATTTCATTTTCCTGAAATAATTTCTTGATTCATTTCCCTCAGTTTTTAACTTCTAAAATGAAAGAGCTAGTAAACTGATAGACAAATCTCTTTTACTGCGCAAAACTTTTTAATCTCCAGAACAGGTTTATCTTTTGCACTAAATGAGTCAAGGCACCTGTGGAAAATGCTATAGGAATGGCAGCATATCCAGCTTTGGAGGCAGTACATGGGCGATAGTTCTCTTATGCAGAATAGAGAAGCTGAATGCTGAAGGCCTGTGCTCCACTCTTTTCCCAGGAAGAACCTATAGTTAATTTTCACAAGTTATCAAGAGTTTGAATATAAACTGGCTCAGGAGCCAGTTTATCAAGCAACTATAATGCATATTATTAGGATAAACAAGGTGGTTATTTATCTCTCTCTTTATGAAAAGATGCAGCTATTCATCTTTGTTGATGCTTGCGACTTCTCTGTCTGAAAGCATATCAAATCTTCAGGTGAAAGTAAAGGTCCTTATCTTTCCGTCAGTTCCTCTCCAAGCAGTAGGTTTGCTCCCAAGCCATGCAGGAGCTCTGCTTCTCACCAGCACCCAACCTTTTTCATTCAAGGGGCTAAATATCTGAAGCATGAGGAATTACATCTCTCTGCTATCTAAAAAAAATCAACAGATTTTCTTGAAGAAAAGCTGGAAGTAATGTGATTCTTCATGGTAACATGCTATTAAGTAATCCTAAGGACTGCATGAAAAATCAGAAATTGTACCAAATGAGCCTATTGCTTTCTTGAACTCAGGACTGTGATTTGCTAACTTGCAGTCCACTGTAATTTATGATTCACATGGGATACCAAAGAGAGAGGAAGTAGGAACTTTTTATTTGGTTTTGCTTTTCCTAATCTGGAGACCAGATCATGTAGGGAAGTCAAAAGTACAGCGAGACTTCAGAAAAGTGTAAGCAAAAGAATGGAACAATCTTGAATCCTGTGTCATTAAAAAAGGAATAAAATGAATGACTCTGTGGGTCAACATGGTTCTTCCTCAAGTGCTGGAGAGCTGAAGTTAAAAAGTTAGCTGGAAATCTACATTAATCTCTGAGTTTAAACTTCAATAAACCAGTTTTCCCAGCATTTATTGCTGCTTCTTGATTGACAGTTTTCAAGGCCAGGTTGGACAGAGCCCTGGGTGGCATGGTTTAGTGGGAGGTCTCCCTACCCATGGCAGGGGGTTGGAACTGGATGATCTTAAGGTCCACTCCAACCCTAACTGTTCTATGATTCTATATGACTAGGTAGTTATAGAAATTAAAGGTATATTACAATTAAAATATTTGTGTAAAAAGTGATCTAATTTAAAAGAATTTAGGAAAATATGCAGCTAGAATTCTTGCAGGTTCCTTTTGGGGCAGAATTTCAGACAGCACAAAATTAAATTAATGACTAGATCTTACATTTTGAAGTTAGTAGATATGATATCTGAGGTAGAAAATATTGATATGTGATAAAACAAGGATTGCAGGTTGGTGTATTTTCTGATTGCAAGCTGGTTTAGGCAGTCTTGGTAACCGAAAGTTTGATTTACTGAATGTTTGAGCTCTGCAGGTAGGGTGAGGATTATGTGCAATGGAGGGATTATACGGAGCGTCTGCTTCAATGAGCATGCTGATTGGCTGGAAATAATTTAAGTGGAGATTAAAGACAATTTTCCAGGGGAAAAAAAAAAAAAAAAAAAAAAGTTTATTACTAGTCTATGTGAAAAAAAGCTGTAGGAAGAAGACCATGAAAGAATGGCTCATAATTACCCTATGAGCAGTAGGACTTACTAGGCTATCATTAATATTAAAGATAGGTTTCGATTACAGGTTATATATGCTAAAAACCCCTTAAATGGGTCGAGTGACTGGTTATGTTTCATAATCAAAGGAAGAAAAATAATTCTAATCCTCATTCCTGCTCCCATCCATTTGTTTTTAGGTAATCTTTTCCTTTGACAAATTCAATTCGCACCCCCAGAAAACCTACTCTTGTGCTGACTTGAACAACTGCTGGTTCATACTGTGAGATACAATCAAAATCATTATTCTCTTCACTAAGATTAGTGTTAACTGACAGTTTCTTCTCTATTTCTTTTCTACCTGTAATCATCTCCTTAATATCCTGATAGGTGCATACAATGTCTATTTGTATATTAAATGCTTAAGACACTGTACAGTTCTTTTCTGTATTTTTGTCAGTTCTAAGAGCAATACTACTTGAATTTTAAATCATAATACATGTTACAGTCAGGATTTATTTAAACATAGAAGTCAGTGTTTTACTTCTGACACTTAAGAATTAACTAAAAAAACCATGACACTTGGAGAAAAGCAGTTCATTAATGCAAAGGGATGGACAAAACACATTTACGAACAGCTATACTAGCCACATATTCTAGTATATGATTTCAAATTAAGCAGCAGTCTTTCATTTACAGATGTGTTTCAAATCAGTTTAGTATGTAAGCTTAGTATCGGTTTGTTTGTATCATTATTTGACTGTTCATCTGTCGTGGTTTCAGGCGTAAATCAATCTGCCTGCCCACTCACTCCTCCTAACCTTCTTTCCCCCCCACTTCACGGGGGTGGGGGGGAAATGGGAAGAGGAACCAAAAGAATGCAACTCCTATGGGTTGAGATAAGGACCGTTCAATAACTAAGGTATAACACAAATCACTACTGCCACCACTAATAACAACAATAACCAGAGAAAAAACAAGGAAAGAGGGCAGAGCTGCTCACCACTCGACGATGATGGTCGAGCCGAGAGCCCCTTCCTTCCAGATTCCTGCCCCCAGAAGTAGAACTGGGCATGATGTACTGTGGTATGGAA
>JASSUY010043928.1:0-12616 GCA_032466535.1 Forpus xanthops | reverse complement strand
GGAAGCCAGGAGGAAGCAGAGACAGGACACCTGACCCAAACTGACCAAAGAGGTATTCTATACCACAGCACATCATGGCCACTATATAAACTGGGGGTAGTTACCCGGAAAGGTTAGATCACTGCTCGGTCAGGCTGGGTATCGGTTGGTGGGTTGTGAGTAGTTGTATTCTCTTCCCTTGTTATTTCCCTTGTCATTGTTATTACTGGTGCTAGCAGTAGTGGTTTGTGTTATACCTTAGTTGCTGGACTATTCTTGTCTCACCCATGGGAGTTACATTCTTTCGATTCTAGTCTCCATCCCTCTGGAAGCGTGGGCGGACAGAAGAGGGGGCGTGAGAGAGCGGTTGTGTGGTACTGATGTATGACTGGGCTTAAACCACGACAATGGACTGAAAACAGTCTTTTCCCTATAGTAAAACTATTATTGTATTTTTATGAGACAAATTTTCTCTCAGAATAGTAATACATAGCATTTTTTTGAAGATTTTTTAAATATTAAAAAGAGAAAGTTATAGTAGAGAAGATTATATATGAATGTATTCCTATAGACATGTGCACACTATGGCTAATGCAAGTTTGATAGGTAAATACATCATTTTAACCAGCACAAAGATGAAAATCAAAGCAGTCTTGTGCTTGCATATTTTTTCCCAATGAACTAGATATGCCATTTTCCTTTCATTCAAAGTTCAATCATTACATTGCTGTTTACCGTTAAAGCCTAGATGATTATTTTAAAATTTGCTTGGTAGTTTTAATAAAACAGAGATTACAATCTGTGTTTAGTTGATTTTGTTGTTTTAACATAAAGGACTGAGTTGTGCCATGCATCATGGAAAATGTGCCTTTTTTATAATATGTTTCTCCCTGTTTTTATGAAGTCCTGAACCTATGTGCAGAGCTGCAATTTATTAAATGTCATGGATGGGTCATCTGACCAGTAGTTTGAGCAAGAAATTCATATCCTATGATTCTGAAGGTTGAAAGGTTAATACATAACAGATGCTGCTTTGGAGGAAACCATTACAGGCAGTGCTTTTCAATCAATGAGATGCTATTATGAGCAATAGAGCCAATTCCTTTTAATCAATGAACCTTTATTACGACATTTACTAAGAGAAGCTCTATGCAGTTCTTATAAACCATTCTCCAATCTTCTAAAAATAATTCCTTTTGCTTTGAAGCCTTTTTGTAGCTTCTGTAGTTTTGCTTGTTTTAAGGTAGCATGCTTGGATTTCTACCCTGCTTTTCTGATAAAAAAAGAGCAAAAGAAACATGGTACAAAACGTGTATTTTTTAAACCAGTGATGCACTAAGGGCTGTATATGAGTCCTGTTAGGCAGTGGGCTGCAGTGAGCACTACCACATGGCTCTGAAAATCTGTCACAAGCAGCTCAACCACCATACTTTTGAATAGGTTTCATCCAGTATGAGTGCACTCAGCCTGCACCCTCAGTGCAGCCCCCACTGGAGGCTCACCCACAGTCCACACTATACTTGCCTGTGTGCCACCAGCATGTTTTGCATCTCAGTTTTATATTGCATATTAAATGGAGTAACTGTTAAGAGAATTTTTCACATTGAAGAAAGATACAGAGAAAGCGTGTTCCTCTTGACAGACACCTGTGCTACTACCACCTCTCTCTCCATTTGGTTTATGTAGTCCCTGCTGGCACTGAAGAATCTTACCATGAGAGCATTGGTACTTGATTAGCATTGTTTTTACCCTGTATTTTGATCTGTAGTTCTCTCCCCTGGGAAGAGAATCAAGCTCAGCTGTTTGACCCTGGACAGCTAGCACTCCAGGCAGATACCTAATATGCAGAGATTAATAGAACTCCTTTTTACAGACTTCACCTCACTTTTTTAATGAGGTGAAAAATTATGTGGTATTTTAATAAAAATATGGCTAAACAAGATCAGGAAAATTTTCAACTAAAATAGTAACTGACCAGAGGAGGAAGCAAAGGCTGAAGTGATGGAAGAGTAGAGAATCTGGAGCTTGTGCTCCATCTTTTTCCCAGTGACAAAAGGGAGGCTGACAAGCCTGTAGTTCCCTGGATTGCCCTTTTGGAGATGAATGCAATATGGCTTCCCCAATCTCCAAGTCCTTTTAAAAGTGAGAGAGAGCAGCCTTGCACGATTGTGCACACCCTCAGATGCAGCCTGTTGGGTCTTGTGGACTTGTGTGAGTCAGCTTACCCAAGCAAACACTAACTCCATCCTCATCTGTTTCTGTTAGACTCTGTCTTCATCCACTACCCCTCTAAACACAGAAACATAAGAGATTTCACTGATGAATCCATCAGCCTTATCTTTGTTGCTACTGGATTTCCTGTCTCAGCAATGGGCCGATAACTTCTTTTTTCAACTTTTTACTGCCAGTGTAGTAGTATTCTTGTGGCCTGTAATGTTAGGCATTTTAACTTTGGCCTTCCTATCATCACTATGTGCCCAGGAAATGTACCTTTATTCTTCCTTTACAATCTGTCCATGCCTGTTCTTTCTGGGTGTTGCCTATTTCTGTGTGTTGCCACTTTACGTTGGAGCTTTGGCATGAATTTCCTGCTTAACCAAGCTGTCCTCATGAAATGTCGTAGTTGTTTTCCTGACTACTGGACTAGAGTGTTCTTGTGCTTGCAGGAGGCTGTCCTCAAAGCTTTGTCGGCTTTCCTCAGCTGCTTTGCTTACAGAACTGCCCTTCATGAAATCCCACTAACCAGTCACTGAATGAGTTCAGGGTTGCTTACTGGAAGTCCAGGGCTTGGACTGCACCATGCTCTGTTCTCAGGATCATTCTCTCAGGACCACCCTCAGAATCTTTAACTCCAGTACTTTAAAGTCACTCTAGCTAAGACTATTGCTGTTTATCATATTCCAAATCAATCCTTCCTTTCTAGTGTTAATAAAAACCATGAGTCCTTGGAACCACGAATGGAAACAACCCAGCATCATCTATCCCATTTTTCTCATCTTCACGGAATGATGATTCACAGGGATTGAGGTGAGGCTGTCCAGCTTGTAGTTCCCTGGGTTCTCTTTCTTGTACTTCTTGAAGATAGAAGTGACAACTGCTTTCCTCCAGTCTTCAAGCACTTCTTCCAGTTGGCATGGTTGATCAAATATTATCAATACTGACCTTGCAGTAACATCTGCCATCTCCTTCATCAGGCGTGTGTGCATCCCATTAGTGCATATTGGTTGTATGTGTCCAGTTAGCATATATATTTCCTGATGTGATCCTTTTCCCTGAGGGGAAAATATTTCTTGCTCCAGCCTTTCCCACAGTCTCTGGAACTTGGGATCCCTGTGGGCTGATCTGACATTTAGCACACCAACCTTTTCTGCATCCTCTGTAACAAGATACACCATCTTGTTCAGCAGTGGGACCAAATATTTTGTAGTCTTCATTTTGTTGCCTCTGTACTTATAGAAGCTCTTGGGTTTTTTAACATCCCTTCCCAGATTTAATTCCATTCGAACTTTCCAAATGTCATCCCTGGATGCCCAGAAAATGTTACTGTATTTCTCTCATGTTCCTCATCCTTGCTTCCATCCTCTGCATAATTCTTTTTTGTGTTTGAGTTTGGCTAGGAGCTATGTTCAGATGCATAGACTTTCTGGGATTTTTGCCTGAGCTCATACTCATTGGAATTGACCGCACTTGAGCTTGAAGGAGGTGATCCTTTAATATTTGCTAGTTCCTTATGGCCTTTCTTTGCTCCAGAGCCTTATCCCACAGGACTTTTCCAAGCAGAATTTTGAAGAGGCCAATGCCCAAGAACATGCTGTTCTCAGCGTGTGACCAGATACTGTGTCTCAGTTTGTTATCAAAGTTAATTCTTTAGCTTCAGTGTGTTTGAAATCTTACTGATGGATTTTTGTGGCAAAGCAAACAGCGTAAAACCTTTAAAAAGGCCTCAGGATTTTTCAGCAATTTGAAGATCCACAGATGTATAGTCCGCACTGTGTATGTAATTTACTCTATATTATAATATACCCATGTTATACCCATGTGTATGAATATACATGAGAGGTGAAACAAGCAAGACTCCCTTGAAAAAAAAATTGTGCATGCAGTTTATTCTTAGTCATACTATTCTCTGAAAATATTGCGTCACTTTCTTTCAAGTATGTGGATTTTATAAGCAAGATTTGCCCCAAAAATAACCATTAAGATAATTTAAGTTTGCTCTATAATTCTCTGTGCTTATTTCCATCCTGTATATTCTGGGACAGCAGAGAAAACTTCAAATGGGTAAGAAGGAAAAGAAAAAGTGTTAAAACAGTTATATAAAATGTGAAAATGAAAATGCTATCAGATCTCTCTTTTTTTAACTTGGGTGTCTCCTATTTTTGTAGCAGAATCAGTCTTTTACAGTATATCACCAACTATATGCAGAGAACTCAAAAAATAAGTTTTAGGCACACTGAGAATATGTAAAAAGTCAATTTTCATAACCAGCTTTGTAAAGCAAAGTAGCTATGCTCCTGTTTGTTGCATGACTGCCTAAGAGAAGATACCACAGAATCAAAGAGGTACAGCAAGAAGAGTTGTCTCCTTAGCATGTCATTTGGGGTGGAAAAGTACAGCTTTCATTCAAGGATGTTTGCAAAACCACTGGATTTCTTGCCAAATGCAGTCTTTTCTAAGAAAAGAAAACCATTCTGCCTAACACATGTTAAAAAGGCACCCCAGGTGGGCATTTGAAAAATAAAATGCAACAATATGAGATCAGCAAAAGGTTGATACTATGTAGCTCTGTAAACTAGCAAGGAATTTGCATTAAGGATATCAGCAAGGCTTTCTGATGTCCCTTATTGAACAAAGTGACAAAATATGCTGTTCCAAACCAAAGACTAGCAGTTTTCATCTCAGTACGAAACAGGACCAGAAACTGCCAGATCATCATACTTGTCTGGATTATGTCCAAGGGAGTAGTCACAGGAAATTTCAAAGACTTGGCTATAATCCCTGTAAACTAACTCTATAAAGACTGAGAATTCCCTCACTTTCACATGAAAAAGTAAATGCTAGAGAAATGCATGCACAGTGTTGTACTGCATATGTATAAATGTCTTGCAAAACAATCTTCAGTCTGACTCCCACTGTGAACATGGGATGAAGAAAATAAATAAAATTTTCAGCCTTCTTTTGTAGACTCTTAATTAATGCATTTGTTTTAGAAAACTGCTTACAGAATAGCCACGATATCATGGACTGTTTAAATGAATACATGCAGGGAAAAAAAAAAAAAACAGACAATAAAAAAAGAAAACAAAACAAAAACAAGAAATAAAAAATGAATGTCAAACACTTACTTACATCCTTTTTCATACTTTTTTCAACCATTTCTAAAAGGCAAACTTAAGAGCAACTGATGCTGCTGGCTTGCAATAGCACTTCAATATCTTTCTAAAAGTCTGGTGAAAGAAATTGCCCATATCTTTATTAGATTTTTTACCCTGGTTTCAACATACAGTATATGGTATATACAGAGTAAATAATACTTACTTGTGCAGGAAATGAATATTGTGAAATCCTTCAAATTGTCTTACAGTCCTTAACGCATATATCTTCTAAAAGTCAATGCTATATACTTTCTGTGATAATAGCTTAGCATTGTAAATAACAGGATATAATGCCAGTTAAGACATTTTCTGGCTCTATATCTCAGAATTAACACTATGAATTTACGACAAAGTTTACAGGTAACATTGGGAGTTTTTACTGACAGGTGTGTGGACTACAATTTAGTGCAATTATTTTTTTTAATTCCCTTGATAATTCATCAGTTTTCACAAAAATGAAGCTCACAATGTATAAAAATATTTCTTGTGAAGTGCTTTAAATATTTTCTAATAAAAAGCGGTTAAGGGTAAATTAATTTGGAAATTTAGTTCTACACACAAGATGGCAACTAAGTTGCAAAACTGATTTGACAAAATCCTGCAGATTTTTTCCCTGATCAGTTTGCTGTTAGGATTTTATTTTTCTAACATGATCTGTACTTTCATAATTATTTTCCACAAAAAATCTTGAGGGATATATCACTTCTGATGATAGTCTTTAAAGTGCTTACTTTCCTATTGGTTTAACAAGTGAGTCATAGATTGTGAGGTCTACCTTTTGAATTCCGATCACTCCCCATATTAACTTTAGAAAGGATGATTTTTATCCATTCTTTCTAAAAAACACAAACATATCCTCTTTTCTTTCCCTGCTGTCCTCCTTCCTAATGAAAGAACTTTCCAGGGAAAAGTTTTTCTCATTAAGGAATTAAACTCAATACATTGCATATATACTTAATATTTTGTTGTTATTATAATGCATGAATATCATAAGAATATGCTAATATTGTTAATAGTATACTTATAATTTGAATACTTTAATCCTATATTCTATTATTTTTTTTAAATATTTATGTGTATTTGTCCTTTCCTGTTCACACCTTGACCTGGGCATAGATAAATGAATCTATAGCTCCAGTTTGTCCTATATTACTTCCTTGTATAAACATTTTTCACGCACACATACATTTTTCAATAACTAGACGCCATATAGTTTTTTATAAAGAAGGATCACTTTATTTAGCATCAAAGAAGTATCCTTGCCCTAAGCTTAAACCACAGGAGCTGTATGATTTTAGATTACAAATTGAAGAACAAGCTCAACATCTGCATGTGACACAAAAGTGCTATTTCTTATGGAAAGGAAAAGCCATGCTGTCATGTTTGCTGCTGTTTTCAATATTTCATTCTTAAGATGGTAGGACCTAGAGGTAAACACTGAATCCTCAAGTGATAGCTTATAAATTCCTAATTGCTTTTGCCAAAACATGACTTGCTGGTTTTGAAGGATATTGCTGTTACAAAGGCATGTAGCTGGTCAGACAGTGAAAGGGAGAGATCCAACCCTTCTGCTATTTCTGCTGGTAACAGTGAAGCCAGGAAAGCTGAGCTTTTTACTTTTTTGTATGACATGACAATTAGACTGCAGTTGATAACGAATAAATGAAGTCATCATGTCACAAAAATAGTTTGTGGTTACAGTTAAATGTTGCATGAGGAATCACTCCCTCAGTACCTCTAATTTGGCTTCCAGAGGTTTTCTCATTTACCCTTTACAAATCCCTGAGATTTATGAAGGATGCTGGGCATTTGGCAAACACACATGTGACAACTCCTCTGTACATGTTCAGACCACAGCAGCAGCTGCATCTCTGTTCTTTCTGAATCAGTATCACAGCAGAAGAGATGAGCTGGACATATTTCCAAAGCTACATGCTGCTTAGGACTTGCTTGTTTTCAACCAGCACCAGTAACCCCTCACAAGTTACACCATGCTTTATGGACACCTACATGCTTGTCCCACACCCCAAACCTGTAAATCTCAAGGCCTCCAGTTTAATTTTCTTCCACCTTACTTTTGCTAAAGATGTCAGCTTCCAGAAATAAAAGCAGAAAATAGTCAGAATTCTATGAGATAAAGAAAAATACAGGAAATTAAATTTTAATTTTAAAATATACCTCTTTACAGCTCTTTCAGTACTTAAACTTCTGTTGAGTTTATTGTCTGCGCTTATTTGGACAGAAATAGAAGCAAGTAGAAGCATGCTAAGGTATTACTGTCCAGTCTATTTTAATTCAGTTAGCATAGTGGCATACAAGATGAATGAAATCATAGGTTTAGGTCTCCTGTGGCTAGTCATTACCTACCACAGTAAGAAAAAAGAATGGTTAGAGGTATCAGCACATTTTCTATTTTACCACCCCGATCCATTACTTCTTGCTGTCAGAGGTTTTGTGGTCTAAGTATATCCTCACAGTGAAACATGGCAGACTAAAGTGTAAGTTTCAAGTTCCTAACCATCTAAATAGTCTTCCTCAGGCCCAACTTTCAAAAGGGGGGGGGGGGGAAATAGAGGGATGTCATTTACCTTTGCTTTTACATTCAATATATGGAGCCTTCGGTCTAACTGGCTGAGAGTGCTCAACCACTGTAATGTCAAGGGACAGGCAAAGTTGTTTTGAAGCCTAGTGTGATCATCTCATATCCTTGGGAAGATCTCAGGGTAGGTGTTGGGGGCAATCCATGGCCTGTGATCAACAGTCTCACATCTTATTAATAAGAACATGTTTTCCTTTCAATTTTTCAGTCTTGAGTGATAGTGGAAGGCAGGCTGCCAAATTGGATTATAAAATATGCTGGTGTCTACATCTCTCTTGTATCTGAGTTGCGTGCCTGTCAGTCACCTACTAAGAAGCAATGGGGCTTAAAACCTCAGAGTTGACAGGGAGTAGCTAAATTTAAGTTTACATACAGCAAAATGAAGGAGTAAATTTGGACACAACCGTGGAATTAAACTTCTGTCAGAAATCCATTGTCATTAGCGCCTAAAGGCTTCATTAAATCTCTATTTATCCTGGCACTTATCATCTTTTCTGTCAAATGTAGCCTTCAAAGGATGTCTCTTAGCCATTAAGGATGCTGTGCTGCGTGACTACACAGTGCTCAATCTTTGGCATATGCTGTAAGAACAACAAAACTCTTAATACATTTGACCATCAAGGAAGCATCAGTTTCATTTAGCCAGTATCTCCGCTTTTTTTCAGTTTGTTTCTATGTAAAATTCAAGCTGTTCTCTCCCATCTATTAAGCTCTACATGATTTGTTTCTTGGCTTTCACCGAGGCGCCGAACATCAAAGATTGTCACATCGCATTAACAGCCTTTCCAAGCTGCCGGACAACACTTTGAGTCAGATTGAATTATTTACTAAAGGAACTTCAGTTACAAAGAGGCTAACAGCCAGGACTGCAAGTATAGACATGTACCTAGAAATACAGCAGTGTTCCTGGAAATCTCCATGCTAGAATAAATGTTTGTGGGACTTTTCTGGAATGCATCAGATAACCTTAAAGTATACCTATTCTGCGGAGTAGAACATCTACTGGAAATATCCTCCATGGAAGAACTTGGGAATGGCAAATGGGGAAAGCTGGATGAATAAAGCTCTCATGCGTATCCTCCTGTTTTGTATTTTTTTCAAGCAGCACATGAGGAATATGGTATTATTTAGGCACATTACTTCATTTAGAGGTATCTGCAAAATAAGAGGACTTTTTATTAAGTACAAATTTAAGAAAACAAAAATTAATAGATTCTTGGTATTACACTGCTGAGGACGCAATGTGAAACATAAAATAAGGCCTCTAATGTATGTTTTTTCTAATTTTTTTACTTAAGTTTCACTATTGCTGTCATTCACTAGAGTGACCATCAGCTTCCAGCAAAGTATGCATAGGCAGTAGCCATCAAGTACTTTGCTGTACAGTGCACCCAGTTACAGATGCATGACCCGGTGCCCATTAGCCACGAAGTAGTGAGCTGCAGTTTCATCTGAGCACCTCAAGAGGAATAAGCAGAAGCTGGTGAAACGTAGCTGCACATTAGCTGTATTACTATACAGATTATAAGGTATGAAAGTTACTGTACCATGAGAAAAAAAAAAAAAAAAAAAAAAAACCAAAAAAAAAAGCCAAAAAGCAAACAAAAAAACCCCAAGCCAACACAAAAATGTTAAGTGAAAAATCGTTTTATAGTTGGTGGCAATGAAAGGCTTTGCATATAGCAAAGAGGGTCAGAAATTGTTTTCGTTTCTCACCTAGAACTTCTTTATTTTTTTGCCATTCTAAACATGTTTTTTGTAAAAAAAAAAAACAGTAAGCTATATGGGGAATTTATTTACTGCCTGAAGACTTTTAAAATTATTCTCTCTTGTGGACATGTTATGGGCAATAAAGCAGAAGAAAGTGGCCTTTCTGCACCAGTAACTTACCAAACATAGTTTCATGAAAAAAGAAAGAGAAGGACCTAAAAGAATATGGACATTTTTGGTAAAAAACATAGTACAACAGAAAAAAAAATAGCACTATATTTTTGAAGCATTTCTTTTCCAAGCCAGAATCTTTGTTCAGTTTTTTATATACCTGTGATCACATCATGGATAGTTAAGGTCTGAGTGATGCAGAGTAGCATCTGCTTACTCAGTGTCATCTATTTCAGGGATACTTGCTCTCACACTAAGGTAAGACTTCAGGAGCAATCAGCTAATCAGATATTGTTAGTAGGTATCTAATTAGATATTAACAATTAGTTTGTATTAAATTATATTCTTAGAAGTATCCTAAACTTAGACATCAGAAATAGAGCTAGGGCCACTGAAACTATCCTTATCACAATATTGTTTAAATTTTTTTCTAAACTATTATAGGACAGAATTACAATGTGAAATACTGCTCATTTCTAATCACTGAATAAGAAAAATATTTTGTTACATGTCAAAAACTGTCTTTTTTGGAATACAGTTTCTGTGGAGACTTTTGGCCCAAGGTGCAGTATTCTTGTGTCCTATGTGAATGCAGCAGGTTGAGGTGCTCTAACCACTCGGCGTAACAGGGCTACTCAAAACCATAAGTCATGCTTAAGAGAGGAATGACAGAGATGGGAGAAAAATAGACAAAAGATGATCTGTGATACTTTTCAGCCTGGGAGTTAATTGGGTACTTAGAATAAGTAATATTTGATGAGGTAAATTTACTGCATCTAGTATCTTTATAAACCACCAGAAACTTGTTACAAAGCAAGCAGGCCAAACCCAAATGCATTAACACTGGCTTTGACTTGGTGCAGTCAGAGCCAAAAGACTTTGGCTGTTGATGTTAAAAGGCTCAAGATCAAATGTACAACATCTAATACTCTCCTGCTCAGAGCAAGCAGAAAAAGTTACTCAGGCAAGGAGAGAATATCAAGTATTCCAGGAGTGATACTACTTATGGCAACTCACTGAGACCTGTGGCAAAGCCTTGTTTCTCTCTTCCTGTACATCAGCTTAAAAATACCACTGTAGTGTTGCTGATGTCAGTGAACTTGGGCTTTATGTAATGGGTGGAGGGATGTATTATTTTTGTGTGGCAAGGTTTTGGTAGTGGGGAGATTACAGGGTTGCCTTATGTGAGAACCTGCCAGAAGCCTCCCTTATTTCTGATAAAGCCAATGCTCCAGGACAGACTCACCACTGACTAAGGCTGAGCCCATAAGTGACAATGGTAGCACCTCTGGAATAGCAAATTTAAGGAGGATAAAATATTATTGTGCAGGAGCAATCGCAGTTTGAGAGAGGAAGGAGAGTATGTGAAAACAGCTCTGCAGACATCCGGGTCAGCGCAAAAGGAGGGGAGGAGGTGCTCTAGGCAGCAGACACCTCTGATGTTTCATCCCATGATGAAGCATGATGTGCCATGCAGCCCATAGAGGTCCACACTGGAGCAGATACCCTCCTGGGACTGGGGAGGACTCCACACTGGAGCATTTAAACACCCAAAGGAAGCTGTGACCCCATGGGAAGCCCGCATGGGAGCAGGGTACTGGCAGGACCTGTGGCCACATAGGAAGACGGCAGGAGCCATGATCCCCTGGGAGACCCATGCTGGAGCAGCCTGCTCCTGAAGGACTGCACCCATGAAAGGGACTCATGCTGGAGCAGTTCATGAAGAACTACAGTCCATGGGAAGGACTCACGTTGGAGAAGATCCCTAACCCTAACCCCTTGTCTTCTCACTACAGTCCCTCATGAAGAGACCCTCCCCAGCATCCCTATAGGCCCCTTTCAGATATTGGAAGGCTGCTATGAGGTCTCCATGCAGCCTTCTCTTCTCCAGGCTAAATAGCCCCAACTCTCTCATCCTATCTTCATACAAGAGGTGCTCCAGTCCCCTGATCATCCTCGTGGCCATCCTCTGGACTTGTTCCAACAGTTCCATGTCCTTTTTATGTTGAGGACACCTGTCTCCCTGTGCCTCTGAGGGGGTGATGTAGAGAACTTGAGTGTGAAGTTGAGCCCAGGAAGAAGGAAGAGGGACAGAAGGTGTGTTTAATATTTGGTTTTATTTCTCATTTTCCTACCCTGATTTGATTGGCAATAAACTAATTTCCCAAAGTTGAGTATATTTTGCCCATGATGGTAATTGATGAGTGACCTCGCCCCCATCTTGAGCTATGAGCCCTTTGTTGTATTTCTCTCCCTTGTCTAGCTGAGGAGGCCACAGCCAGAATCAATACACTACAGAAGGATCAAGCAGGAGCTTTGTACCATCTGAAGCCTATCTTAATTGAGCTGGGTTATTTTGGGTAGAATTCTAAGATTATTCCTTCATTGTTTTGAAGCCAGCCTTTTGTAATATTAGTTTTATGGCAGTTTGAATAACATTAACCATAATTGATATTGCTGTTGCTATTACCATTATTGTTTTGCACATTTCCTAACATAAATGAATATTTTTTTGCTAGAAAAGTTGTCGGCTTCTCTTACCAGCAAGACTGTAGTGATAAACTCCATCAAAGAATAGACTGGGTTTCTGGTTTTATTAGTTTAGTGTAGGTGACCTTGTCAGAATGAGAGTTTCTCGGAGTGTGGCAAGTATGCACTAGCTTAAGAATAGATATATCTGCCCCCATGTACTGTGTTTAATGTGGTGCCATGGGTTCAGCAGCAGCAGTCATTTTTCTTTAAGTAGTAGCTGGTGTAGCACTGTGTTTTGGATTTTCGGCTT
>JASSUY010043927.1:0-23740 GCA_032466535.1 Forpus xanthops | reverse complement strand
TGAACCGGCGCGGGCTGCTGGCGCTCGGCCTCTTCCAGGGCGAGTGGGTGCGGGTGGGAGCCGAGGGAGCGGCCCGCGAGCACTTGGCGGCGCTGTTGGCCCGCCCGCCGCCGTGGGAGTACCCGCGGGCCGCCCGCCGCCGGCCGAGCGACGGAACCGCGCTGATGGCCCCCGCGCTGGCGTTCAACATGGGCTGCGACCCCACTGCCGCCGCGCAGCTCCGCCTGCGGGTGAGGCTCTGCCGGGGGAGGCGGACACGCGACGTGCGGGGCCCGGTGGGGTCTCACCCTGAGGCCTTTCCCCTCCGCAGAGGTACGAAAGGTGCAGCGGTACCGACGGGGCGGGCAGCCGGTCTGTGCTGGCCGTGCCGCCCTTCGCCAAGGAGCTGCACCTCCAGATCGTCTGCTCGCCCGCGTACAGCGCCCGGGGAGGGTACGACTGTGTCCTCTACAAGCACTTCAGAACAGCCCGGTGAGCTGCGGAGGGGCACACGTGGCCTTTAGTGCCTGAAGGGGTGCAAGGAAGATGGAGAGGGGCTTTTGACAAGGGTCTGTAGGGACGGGATGGAGGGGAATGGCTTTAACTTGGCAGAGGGGAGACTGGGACAAGACATTAGGAAGAAGTTCTTCCCTGTGAGGGTGCTGAGGCCCTGGCACAGGGTGCCCAGAGAAGCTGTGGCTGCCCCATCCCTGGCAGTGCTCAAGGCCAGGTTGGACACAGGGGCTTGGAGCAAGCTGGTCCAGTAGAAGGTGTCCCTGCCTGTGGCAGGGGTTGGAACTGGATGAGCTTTAATGTCCCTTCCAACCCAAACCAGTCTGGGATTACATGAAAACAAGCTAATGCTTTAAGATTTAAAGTCGTCACTTGCAAATAATGAAATGATTTTTAGCTGTGGTTACTCCAAAAGCTGAGCTGCAGAGTGAAGAACAGGTTAGAAAGTAAGAGACTCTGCAGAGAAGTTTATGGTATATGGGGTATGGGCCTCTTTCACTGGTGAAAATCCCTGGGTTCTTTGTAGGCTTGTCCAGGAAGGGGACATCCTGTGTATTCCAACGTTTGGCTATGCTGACTTTCTAGAAGTAAATGCAGACAAATTCCTAAGGTAGGTGGCAACAAACTGGGGCTCTGTTACATGGGTACTGCAAGAGAAAAGATCCTGTTGTGTCCTTGAGGCTCTTGAAACAAGACATTCATCCCATGCTGGTCTCTCCCTGGAGTTCATCTGCCCTTCATTTTAGGGGGAAGAGGGGAATGTCTTCATTGGATTGTGGGGAGCTAAGAGGGAAGCCACCGTGAGCTCAGTCATGGAGGGAAGAAAGGGAAGAACAGAGAAACTGATGGGGGAAAAGGAATGAAGAGAGAGGGGTGGCCTTAGGACAGCCAGTGCCACTTAAAGCCAAGGGGAACTTGGTCTTGTCAGCGTGTGACAGACATGAAGCGTGACTGTTGGCCCTTACATTTCATGTCAGGTTAACTGTCTGGCCATCAATCCTGCCTGTCTTGGTTTGCTCAGGTGGCTTTGCAGCACTCCTGTGCTAAATGAGTGTCAGAGTAGGGCTGCTTGCAGCAGGATTTGGGTGGTGGCAATGGGAATGCTATAGCTGAGGGAACTGCCACAGGCAGCAGAGGGGTGTGATGCAGAGTACTGCCTTGAGTTTGTTCCTGCAGGATACACCAGCAGCCGCTCGGGTACACTGTGTGCTTTGAGATGTAATAGTTGATAGCACTACCATGATGGCAGTTCGCTAGGCTCTTTCTCAAAGGGAGACAGGACCACAGGAAGCACAAGTCTTCTGTTTGTGGAAGTTTCCATTCTATATTAGCCATGTGGGAAGCTGGAGAAGCCAGCAGGGCTTATTGGAACTAGGGAGCTTGGAAGTGTGTTGGTGTGCAAGTTGGGCTCCATTCAGAGGATGGAGAAAACCCCGGAGGAAACCTCTGCAGATGCCTTGATCTGTCCAAAGGGATAGCAGTGTGCCCAGGGCAGAATGCTTGTAAGGCTCTCATGGTGTTTGGGTGAGTCCTAGTCTGGAGCCTCAAGGATTTGTTATACACTGCAGGTGTATGTCTGTGGAGTTGTGAAGGAGAGAAGAGAAGGCCCTGAGCTCTTAGATGAGCTACAGACGTACTTGTCCACTGAAGCCATCATCAGGAGCTCTTGGCAGTCCTGTAGCTGTCTGGCCAGACAGCACAATGGGGTCTGTAAAGGATCCATGTGGGTCCTGGGAGAGGGCAAGGGTATCTTTCTTACCTGAGCCTTTCAGCTGTCTTGCTGACAAGTGTATTGTTCCTGCCTTTGGGATCTAGAGCCAGCAATTTAGACTGCTTCATTCTCCTCTCAGGTGGCCAGAGCTTTACTTCAAAGTGAGGAAGATTATAGGCATGGTGGAAGGCGAGCAGTCGGAGGGTTACCTGGTGGACACTCAGAACACATCTGTCTATCTGGTAAGATGTCAGTGGAGAGCAGGGAAATCCGAGGCTGAGGTTGCACTATGGATGAAGGAAGCATGCCTTTGGAGGCTTGTGTCTCCTGCCATTGGAAAATGGCGTTTTCAGGGCAGACTTTGTCACTTGATACCTGTCTTTGTGCTATCTTCCCTTCTCACAGGTGGGCTCAACAAACAGCGCTGTCCCATCCGCCCCAGCCTATAACAGCCACGAGTTCTGGAGCAGTTTGTCTCCTGCTGGACTTTCCGACGTTGTGAAGCAGCTCTGTGATGCTCTTCAGCCTCACCTGGGCAGTCGGTGAGTGAGAATTCTTTCTCCCAAAGCCTAAGGGAGCTGGGACCCTGTTGGTCACAGGGAGAACTCCCTCTGTGTTACAGGGCAAGTGCACTGAGCGGGGCTAGCAGCGTTCTCCTGTCGGGGCCGAGCGGCAGTGGGAAGCTGATGGCTGTCAGAGCTGTGTGTAGCTGCCTCAACCTCCACCTCTTCAAGGTAATTTCTCCTCTGGTCCGTTATTGGGTGGATTCACAACGTCCAAGGAATTACGGAAATGTTCTTTAAGTTAGCCATGCCAACACTCCTGCTGCAGCCCTGACATGAGCCTACCCAGAACCTGCTCCCACCTGCACACACAGGCAGAAGGAGTTCGAGTGTGCTGAGCTTAGCAGCTTGCTCTGTGATGGATTAGGATTGATACTGACATGGCTCACTTTAACTGTTTTTTTTCTATCCAAGTAAAGCCAGAACAGTGAGTTGGGGGGGAGCTTGACCTGCTGCTGTACAGTTCCTCTTGTGAGCACGATCCTTAGAGGTGCTGAGCTCTTCAGCAGGTTGCTGTAGTTCTTGGGATCTAGTAGAAGCTCACAGAGCCTTTACAGTACCTTTAGATACATGTATAGGATGTGTTTGGGAGCGCTGTGGCACGTGGCCTCATGTTTTAGTGTGATAAGCAAGGCTGTAGCTCTGTTTTTGGCCTTGTATGCTGCTGCTTTTAAAGGCTAGCACTCTTAGTGTTGAAGCCAGAGGTATTTGCTGTCAGTCTTATTGTCCTAGCCCAGCTTTTGTGCTCTGGCCTTCTTTTCTCACTTACTGCAGTGCCTACATTACCATTCCACCTTCTTCCCTTCCTCTGACTGTTCTG
This sequence comes from Forpus xanthops, assembly GCA_032466535.1. Taxonomy (NCBI): domain Eukaryota; kingdom Metazoa; phylum Chordata; class Aves; order Psittaciformes; family Psittacidae; genus Forpus; species Forpus xanthops. Next base: position 20,154 of record JASSUY010043927.1, on the reverse strand, counting down.
CCTGTTCTAGCACCAGTAGTTCTTTCACGTTGTAATGATGATCAGCACTTTTTTGTCCTCTCTCTGCCCTTCTATGCTTACATACAGCTGCTGCTGCCCTTTGACTCTGCTTGCTACAGCCCTAACTCCTGGTTTTTGTTAGGTATAAGAGTTCTTGTGCTCTGGCCTCCCTTCCTTACCCTTTAGGCCAGCTCTTGAGGTGTTCTCCCTGCTCCAAGCTACCCTTCTGAGGATCAGGCCAAGGAATCCCAGAGATGGTTTGTCTCTCCCTGTGTTGGCCTTGCAGCACCAGGAAGCAGCACTGCTTGTTTCCAGCAGCATTCATGCTGCTGTTCAAGGCTCACCACTGGCTTCTCCCTTTGGGATGATTTAATCAATTGTTTGCTTTGCAAACAGCCTCTGGGCCTCCAGCCCCCTCTAGCTTCCCTTCCCTTCCTCTTCCACTTTGTGCTCCTGCAGCACTGGGCTGAACAGTGTCTCCCTCTTTGCTCTTGGCACTGTTTCATAGACTCATAGAATCACTGAACAGTTAGGGTTGGAAAGGACCTTAAGATCATCTAGTTCCAACCCCCTGCTACGGGCAGGGACACCTCCCACTAAACCATGCCACCCAAGGCTATGTCCAACCCGGCCTTGAACACCACCAGCGATGGAGCATTCACAACTTCCCTGGGCAACACATTCCAGTGCCTCACCACCCTTACAGTAAAGAATTTCTTCCTCATATCCAGTCTAAACATCCCCTGTTTAAGTTTGAACCCGTTACCCCTTGTCCTCTCAGTACAGTCCCTCATGAAGAGACCCTGCCCAGCATCCCTATAGGCTCCCTTCAGATATTGGAAGGCTGCTATGAGGTCTCCATGCAGCCTTCTCTTCTCCAGCCTTGTTCTCCCTGTCTTGGACTTTCCATGGCTCTCCCATCCCTTCTAGCTTGGGTTGCTGTGCAATGACAGCCACTATACCAACTTCTTGGGTCCCTTGGCCTCACCCTTTTCAGACAAGACCGTCCTGTCCCCCTGAAGGGCAACAAGCCACCATTTTTCAATGCTAGAATGTCCTCAATGTGTCCACTTTGAATATGTCCTGTGTCTCTGGGAAGAGCTCACTTGGGTCTCCTTTCAGGTGTGAATTGCCCATGGAAAGCTTCGTGGAAGGGAACGTTGGCCTGCATCCCCCACTGCCTGTGTTGCAACCACTGCAGACTGTGTGTTGTGTGCTCTGTCTCGCAGGTCGATTGTGTTAGTTTGTGCAGTGACACCAGTGGAGCCACAGAGGAGAAAGTTCAGATGGTCTTCACCCAGGCCCGGCAGTATCAGCCCTGTGTGCTCCTGCTCAAAGACATCGAGGTGCTTGGCAGAGACCGGGACAGGCTAGGAGAGGATGCCAGGGTCATTGCCACGCTGAGGCAGCTGCTCCTGGACAGAGACCCAGCACTGAGGTACGGACCCTGCATGTTTGCTGTGGGTATCTGAGGTGATTGTTTGCTCCTGCCATTCCTAGGGCAGCAGTCACGGCTGCATCAAGGTAACTGATTGCTAACGTGCCCTGTTTTGGTTTTAATCTGGTGGAGTCCTTCCCAGGTTTGCTTTGCTTGCTTCAGAGGGCACTTGTTCTAGCTCAGTGGCAGAGAGAATCAGGAAGCTTTGTTGTCTGAAGCTGGTCTCTGAGTTGTTGAATTAGGCACGGCAAGGGTCACGGGGGCCCCAGAAGGGAGCTGGACCTTGGGGAATCTTGAGGCTGATAACAAGTACCAGGGTGCAGGGAGGGAGACATAAAGTGAGGAAATAAGATGTCACTTGAAGGGCCTTGACTTGGAGATAGAGCTCACAACACAGTTCAAAGGCAGGCTGGAGGAGGGTGGCTACAAGACAGCTTGGCCAGTGTGAATGCATTTCTTGGAAGGAAGGGTAGCCAGTGGAGAGTGACTCGTGTGTGATGGCAATGTAAGAGGGAAGCTTCCATAACGCTGAGGCTGTGCACTGCCCCTCTTCTCTCAACAGCCACCCTGTCCTGGTGATCGGCACAACCTGCAAGCCTCAGGATGTTCCTGCAGATGTGCAGACTGCTTTCCTTCATGAGGTGAAAATCGAAGCCCCTTCAGAAGAGCAGAGGAGGTCGATGCTGAGCATGCTGACTGCCAGTCTGCCTCTGGGCAAAGAAGTGAGCCTGTCCAAGCTGGCCCGCAGGACTGCAGTGAGTGAAATCACAGCAGCATGTGGAGGTGGGCAGGCCAGGGGTGCTGGGCCAACCTCCCTACCTGGCTGTAGAGAAGGGTGGGCAATTCCCACAGCGCAGTCTGTTATCCACAGTGGATAACACTGGTCTGCAGATATCAGCAAAAAGCTGGAGCCTTTAACCAGGGCGTAGAAGCTCCTGCAAGGAATTTTTCCCCATGCACGTTTTATGGCGGAGCTGGAGCTGCTGTCAAGGACTAAGCTGATGCTGTTTGTTTCTGCATTCACAGGGCTTTGTGCTGGGAGATTTCTGTGCCTTGTTATCCCACAGCAGCCGGGCTGCTTGTACCCGCATCCAGGCCCTGAGGTAGAGCAGGCAACAGGGCAGGAGGCAAGGGAGGGCAGGAGCTGCAGCCAGCCTGATAACGACAGGGGCAGAGCCTGATACCTTCCCTTCTCTTTGTTGACAGCTTTCCAGGTGGACTGAGTGAGGAAGTGGAGAGAGATTTCTGCGCTGCTGGGTTCCCAGTGCTCGAGGAGGATTTCAGTGTTGCGCTGGACCAGCTGCATGATGCCCATTCCCAGGCAGTGGGAGCCCCAAAGGTAAGACGTTGGGCAGAGGAATTGGTTCTCCAGAGCTGTATTGTCATAGAATCCCAGACTGGTTTGGGTTGGAAGAGGCCTTAAAGCTCATCCAGTTGCAACCCCCTGCCACAGGCAGGGACACCTTCTACTAGAGCAGGTTGCTCCAAGCCCCTGTGTCCAACCTGGCCTTGAACACTGCCAGGGATGGGGCAGCCACAGCTTCTCTGGGCACCCTGTGCCAGGGCCTCAGCACCCTCACAGGGAAGAGCTTCTTCCTAATGTCTTGTTCCAGTCTCCCCTCTGTCAGGTTAAAGCCATTGCTCAAGATGCCTTTCACAGACCTCAGCAGATGGTGGGGCTGTATTCTTGCACATCACTTCCTGCAGTGTCCTTCCATGTATTCCCCCAGCCTTGACTGAGGAACAGTTCCACCCTGGGCTTTCCCCCAGTAGTGCTTTTCACCATCTTGGCTTTGCATCTGGGCAGCAGTCTGTAATTGGAGACCACTGAATTGTGTTGCACCATAGGGGTGCAGCTGAGTACCTGCGGGCTGGCTGCCTCACTGGGGTCTCTCCAGCCACCTGGCACAGTGGAACAGGGAGGCTGGAACACCAGCAGGTAAGAGAGTTCCCACATGTGTGAGAAGCCTTATTGATCCCTTGGCCTTAGCCACTGCTTGAGCTGGTGTGAGCTTTTTTGACAGCAGGGCAGTTTGAAGAGCTTCAGGGTTCTTAGGGAAAGAGACATGGAGTGTCAGAGAGGAGCATGATCTGCCTCTGGCAGCTCAGCAGCCAGGGAAACAGCATTTGGGGAGGCTGTTTTTGCTGGGTACCCTGGAGTTGGGATCAAGCAAAATGATGGGAGCTTCTACCCCATGCCCTTGAGTGCGAGTGGCAGCACAGGACAGGAAATGCTGGCCTTGGAGGAGTTATTCCAGTGCCTTCCCTGACTCCTTGCTTGCAGTCCTGCCCTAGCAAGGTGGCACCTTGTTCGTGTCATCATCCAGGTGCTACTTAATCTGGGACTTAATTCATTCATCGTATTACTGAGAGCAAAACAAGCTCTGCTTTGGGGCATGTATGTAACGTTTACTGTAAGACAAACAGTAACCCCAGAGCATGCCAGGCAGTGAGCTCTGTGTGTGTGAGCTCCTTCTGTTTGTGTTTTACAGACCTTTACCTGGTTCTTAGTGACTGGCTGTGGATCAGAAGGCAGTTAGCAGACCTGGATGCTCTCAACATACATAACTCTTGATTCCCTGCTTGCATTTTCTGGCTAGTCACACATCTGTTTACAGTTACAGCTTGAGCCTCCTGCAGAGTCAGTTTCAAACCTCCAGTTGTTGGCAGTGGCTGCAACACGGCCTAGGCCTGTGGTGGTCTCTGAAAACAAGTTTGCTGCAGTTTTCCAGCTCTTAGAGGCTTTTCCTAGTGAGACAATATAGTCAGGAGTGCAGGGGTGAAGGCAGCGCTCCCGTTCACCAGCACTGCAGAATGAGGGCCTGGGACCTTTGCTTTCAAATCCTTTTTTGCTGGAGATCCTTATCTTGTCTGACCTGATTTTCCTGGTGGACTCGCGGGACAGCCAGAGGAATAGCACGAGATGGCATCACCTCAAGCACGGAAGGAACGAGAGCCTAATTGGAAAGAATTTCCCTCCAGCCTATTTTTAAGCTCCCCATTTGTGCTGGCGCCTGTTCCCCACGCAGCCAGCAGCTGGGGGAACAGTGCTGAGCCTTGGCTTTCTCTGCACATTCCCAGGAGAGCTGCTGTTACTCTCATGGGATCTGTGGTGTCAGACTGTGGTATTCCTGCTATTTCTAAAGCCAGGAGCAGAGCAGCAGCATCTTCCGAGGCAGTTTTGCACCGCGCAAGTGGCGTGACTCCCCCCTCTCAAGCTTGCTGTCTTTCCTCTCTTCTCAGTGATCTCCTGCATGTTTGCAGTTGACCCCATCCTATCTATTTCTTGCAAGCATTCATGGACTTTGTTCTTACATCCCTCCCTTTCAAAAGCAGATGGTTTTCTGTACAGCATCCTCCAGGATGTCTGTCTCTCACATCCTCCTTCACATGGCAGAGGCCCTGCTAGCCCAGGTTTTGTCACTCTGATGTAAAGTCCTTGCACAGTCTCACTGCCGTCAGGGGCAGAGTGCCCTGAAAATGAGTAGCTCATCATTGAGAGGTCTGGGTTTCATTTTTTTTTCCCCTTTTCTTATTTTCCCCTTCCCTCATGTGCCTCCCAAGGCTGCCTGCAGCAGTGCTCTCCCCACAGGGCTGCAGACAGCCCTGGCACATACTTTCCCTGGGGTGTTTTTGCTGACAGGCACTGGGAGGTACCACAGAGAACTGGGGATGAGGCAGCATGCAGTGAGCACAGCTTACCTGGGACATGTGCAATTTGTTTTCCCCATTGCATAGCTCAGGAGAGAGGAAATGTGGGTGCTGATAGCACAAGAGGGAGCGCATGGGGATTCCACCGCTGATGGCACAAGAAGCTGATGGCTGGTACCCTGCTGGAGCAGGGGCTCCCCAGGCACACTGACAGGGACCCTCCCTCTCTTGGCAGATCCCCTCAGTGTCCTGGCAGGATGTTGGCGGGCTCCAGGAGGTGAAGAAGGAGATCCTGGACACCATCCAGTTGCCCCTGGAGCACCCGGAGCTGCTGTCACTGGGTCTGTGCCGTTCTGGGCTGCTGCTGTACGGGCCTCCAGGGACAGGGAAGACCTTGCTGGCAAAAGCTGTGGCAACCACTTGCACCATGACATTCCTTAGGTGAAGAGTGGGGCATTGCACAACAGGACTGGCAGTGGATAGGCATCCTCTAACTGGCTCCCTCTTCTCCCTGCCCCACAGTGTGAAAGGGCCAGAGCTCATCAACATGTACGTCGGGCAAAGTGAGGAGAACGTGCGTAATGGTGAGGAGGTGCATCCTGCTCCTGCTTGTGGGAGGATGGGGCTTTTCTGGGCTGCTGGAGGGGAGGAGGTAGTGCTTAAACCCCTCAGCAAGGGTACGAACCCAACAGTCTTCTGCGGTCTGTTCCCTGCCTTGCTGCAGCTTTCCTGCTCTCTCTGCTCCTGTCACTCTTGTCCCTGGTGTTCCTGAAGGGACAGCAGCCCCTCAGAGACAGCTGAGCCTCAGGGCCCATCGTGCTGGGTGCTGCCAGTCCGTGCTCCCGCTGAACCCTCCAGTCAGTAGCAGTTGGTGATGGGGAGGCAGTGGGCAGCTGGTTTCCATCCACAGCTCTTCCCTGCTGATGGTGTCACAGGTTCTGTTGCCATTGACTGCTCCTCCAGGACTCTCACCTTTCTGCTGTCTTCTCCCAGTGTTTGCCAGAGCCAGGGCAGCTGCTCCCTGCATTATCTTCTTCGATGAGCTGGATTCCCTGGCCCCCAGTCGTGGGAGGAGTGGAGATTCAGGAGGTGTCATGGACAGGTGAGTGAGCACTGTGCATCCTTGGCAGAGTGTATACCTGCCTGAGCTGGAGGGATACATGGGGCTGCCCTGCAAGGCAGTGTCCATCCCAACTGTCTTTCTCCACTTCTCTCCTTCCCCGCTTCCTTCCAGCCCCTCTGCATGGCCTGTTTGCTCTGTCTGGACATCAGTACTGCTGTTTGCATTGCTGGACATTCCCAATTGCCCAAGCTTGTTGTGCAAACACATGGTGAGACAAAGTCTCCTCTAGCTGTTTCTGTGGCTGCCAACTGCTCCCTTTGGCCTCCAAGGACATCTTCTGCACCCTGTTGTGTTCTCCTATTTGCTGCTGTTTCCCTGCAGTGGGAAACCTTTCAGCTGCCCCTCTAGAAGCAAAGCATGTACAGTGTGGACATACCCAGAAATGGGGTTATTTCTCCCAGGCCTCTTCTGCTGAGCTGATAGTCCCCATGCAATCCTCCTCTCCATCCTTGAGGAGTTCTGCAGGGTTTTCCAGTGACACCGTGTGTCCCTAGTGTCCTGTCTTCTCAAGATAACCTAGCAGCTGTGCAAGGGGCTGAGAATGGTGCCTGTTGGTCACTTTAGGTGATCACAGACCTGGTAGAGATACCCCTGTTCCAGGAGGTGTGTGCAGCACTGAAGTACTGCACTGCCTGACCTGCTTAAGCCCTGTGTCTGCAGAGCTTGATCTGCTGTTCACTGCCCTGAGGACTGCTTGGCAGCGTCACTGCCCTGCCAGGGTGTCCTCAGGGTGACAGTGGGTGACTTGCCAAAGTTGTCTGCATCCTGTCTTGCTCCCTGCAGAGTTGTCTCGCAGCTCCTGGCTGAGCTTGATGGCCTTCATTCGACCAGAGAGGTGTTTGTCATTGGAGCTACCAACAGGCCTGACCTCCTGGACACAGCTCTGCTCCGGCCAGGCAGGTACAGTGCATCCTATCCTGCCTCCAGGTAGTTCCCTGGAGCTTCTCAGGCAGCAGTGAGCTGGTCTGTGTCTCCACCATGTTCCCATCAAAGAGACTGTTCCTAGAACCCCTTGACTCTGGCTTGGTGAGGGGATAGGAAGTCAAGAGGAGGCCAGTGCCCATGGCTGTAGCAGCAGCACAAGGTGCCTCTGCTTGTTGTCTCAGCAGTACAGCAGGGCAAGAAGGGATCTGCTATAGTATCGAACTGGTGGGAGCAGTTGGTCCCCCCAAGCCTGTCCTGCCTGTGCTTGCCATGGTGGGACAGGACTTTGTATGTGCCATTGTTGGACCTTCTGTGCTTCCTGTCCCCCTATTTCTCCAGCTGCCTTGGTCCCTCTGAAGAGCAGCCTTGCCCTCCAGCACACCAACTGCTCCCCGCTCCCAGGCTTTGTATCATCCATGAACTTAAGAGCAAAAGGAGTTGGCTCAGGACCACCTTCAGTTCCTGGTGCAGCAGGGGCTTGGGCTCTTCTCAGCTCTCTCTCCTCTCTGCTGGCAGGTTTGACAAACTGGTCTATGTGGGCATCAATGAAGATCGGGAGTCACAGCTGCAGGTGCTGAGCGCAGTCACCAGGAAGTGAGTAACCCCGGGCTCTTGCAGCAGCCTTCTGCCACCCGCAGTGGGTCACAGCCTGTTTTTAGGGTTCATGTGTGGCGTGCTCCAGCTTGGCTTCATGTCTGAGCCCTGGGGAGCACCTGAGGCACTGGCCAGCAGGGAGGGGAAGAGAACGGGGCAGGTTCCCAAGCACAACTGGGGCTGGTTTTCCTATCAGATGTCTCAGGTGGCTGTCAGAGTGGATGGGTTGGTAGAGCTGTCCAGTCACCATGCACACGTAGAATCGCAGAACCAGATGGGTTGGAAAAGCCGTTTAAGCTCATCCATTCCAACCATTCCCCAGCACTGCCAAGGCCACCACTAAACCTTTCACTAAAGGCTTCGTCTACATGGTTTGTGAACACTTCCAGGGACAGTGACTCCAGCACTGCCCTGTGCAGCCTGTTCCAATGCCTGAGTGCCCTTTGGGGAAGGATTTGTTCCTAATCTCCAGCCTTAACCTCCCCTGGTGCAGCTTGAGGCTGTTTCCTCTTGTCTTGTCCCTTGTTCCTTGGGAGCAGAGCCCAGCAACCTCCTGGCTCCATCCTCCTGTCAGGTAGTTCTCCGTGAGGAGCTCAGCCAGACCCTCACAGTGTGATGGTGGTGCAGTGCAGCAGCATGGCAGGAAGCTCCCATTTGCTTCCTTCAAGAGCCATCCTATCACATCTCCTACTGTTTGCAGGCCTAGGGGCGAAGGCTGCTCCATTTATCTCATTGCCTTTCCTCCTGCCATGCTGAGGGGTCTTCAGCCTGTGCTCTGTGTGCCTTTCCCAACTCTGGTGGTGTGGGAGCTGTGATCACTGCTGCTTCTGAGGTTGAGCTTGCAGGAGACAAGAGCATGGGCTGGCTGCGAGCGTCCTTTCACACCAGTGCTGGCAGTCGTGCCCTGCAGCACTGTGCTGAAGGATGCTGACTCTCTGCAGCGTGGCCCTGATAGGATACTCTGGTGTCACAGTGGCTTGTACAGTCTCTCATTAAACACATTCGTGTCCAGCCCTGGCTGTAGGCTCTTCCCAGGCATGTGGGGCACTCGATGTCTCCTGAGTGGAAACCCAAAGTTGCCTTTGATCCTGCTTAGCAGGACAGAGGACCTTGCTGCAGGGATGTTCCATCGGGAAGTGACGGTGTTTAGAAAAACAAACACTAACCCCCTTTGATTTTTGTTTGGAGCACGCAGAGGCTGCGGAACGTGGAGCCCAGTCATGCTGGCTGCTGTGCCATAGAATCACAGAATGGTTTGGGTTGGAAAGGACCTTAGGATCAGCCAGTTCCAACCCCTGTCTTTCCTGGTCTGGTGTTTGCTCTGTGGCTCTTACCCCTGCAGTTCTCTCTTGGCAGGTTTCAGCTGGATCCTTCTGTGAATCTCACCACGGTCCTAGAAAAATGCCCAGCTCAGCTGACGGGAGCAGACATCTATGCCCTGTGCTCTGATGCCATGATGTGTGCTGTCAAACGCAAGGTGGAATGGATCGAGGAAGGTAGGAGCCCGGCCCCTGCCTCTCCCACATAGGGTAAAGGGAAGAGTTACCACTGCTGGTGACTGAGCTGTGCCTCGATGTCTTTGGGACCATGTCTGAATGCTCAGCTCTGGGTTACTGCAGCAGTTTAATCACAGAATTACAGATTCTTTTGAAAGGGACCTTAAGGCTCGTCCAGTTCCAACCCCCTGCCACAGGCAGGGACACCTTCCACTGGACCAGGTTGCTCCAAGCCCCTGTGTCCAACCTGGCCTTGAACACTGCCAGGGATGGGGCAGCCACAGCTTCTCTGGGCACCCTGTGCCAGCGCCTCAGCACCCTCACAGGGAAGAACTTCTTCCTAATATCTCCTCTCAATCTCCCCTCTGTCAGGTTAAAGCCATTCCCCCTTGTCCTTGTCTCAGCCTGTTCCTGTCCTCTCTCCCTCAGGGCTGGATACTGAGAGTTCTGCTCTGATCCTGACCATGGATGACTTCCTGCAGGCTGCTGCAAGGTTGCAGCCGTCGGTCTCTGAGCAGGAGCTGCTCAGGTACAGACTCATCCAGCAGAAGTTTGCTGCCTGCTGATGCTCAGCAGAGCTGGGACTGGAATGATGGGCACAGTGTGTGAAGGGGTGCGAGAGAACAGGCACAGGCACCTGCCTGCCCTTCTGATGGTTCCTAGGCCCCTGCTTTGGAGCTGGATTGGAAATAGTGGCTGTGCAGCTTCCTGAGGCTGGTGGAAGCAGTGCTCTGCTCAGCCAGGCTGGTTCTAAGCAGTCCCTTGCCTCTCAGAGCACTGTGTGGCTGCTGGGAGCACACTGGGGCCATTCCTCAACAGGGTGGAAGCCGTGTCTCATGGTTGTGTTCACTACAGGAGTGTCTCATGGGTGACAGAGCATTGGTGGGGGAGCAAAGCCCAAACTGTGCCTGGTTTGGCAGCAAGAGCAGGACTGGGGGGAGCTGCTTGTTGGGGTGTCAGCCCCCCATCAGGGATGCTGGCTGCAGGGCAGCAGGGCATAGGACACTGCTGCGGCAGCTGGCCTGGCCTCAGCATGCGCTCTCAATAAACAGCAGTTTGACACTGGGTATCCATTGCCTGGCCTCAGGCCTTAGGTCTTTTCTTGCTGGTGGTGCCTGTGGGCCCGGGAAGGTCCCTGTGTAGCCCTGGGCAGGTTGGGTGTTGTAGAGGAGCCACAGTCCTGCAGGTAGAGGGGAGCATGGCTGCAGAGCAGGCCGGGGGGGGGCCAGCCCCCGGGGTGCCTGGAGCCCACGGCAGGTGGGGAGAGGCTGAGGAAGTGAGTTTCCTAACCAGGGGCTGAGCATCCTCTCGGGTAGCTCAGCTCTTCTTGGAGGTGCAGGGTGAGAGCAGACATGGAGGCAAGTGGCAGCAAGTGAAATTCCTGATGGATACTAGGAAAAAACATCACTGGCGAGGGAGGGCTCCAGCCTTGGAAATCCTCACGCCTTGGCTGGAGCTGCACTAACTTGTGCTGGGAGCCAGACCCCTCTTGCAGTCCTCCTGCAGCCCGCAGCAGCTGCCAGCACCATCCTGTGTGCCACATCACTGTTCCTGTGCCGTGTGTGCAGCCACGCTCCCCAGCAGCTGCCCCTGCCACATCCCTGCAGCTGCTGGTGGGACCTGGGAGCACCTCTACCTTAAGCACCAACCCAGGGGTTGTTGCACCACGGCTGCAGCAGCCACATCCTTGTGCCAATTATGGCTGTCCCGGACCACCTCCCCTCCCTGCAGGACTGGTTCTCCAGCCGTTCCGTGCATGAAGACCCAGTGTCCTGCTGCTCTGGCACCCGAGCGTGTTGAGGCAGAGCTGACCCTGACCACAATGTGTTGCTAGACGTGACCACCACCTCTTCCCCAGGGCGGGCAGGCAGGAGCTGCAGCCACAACAAAAGCAGGCCGGGGTGTGCAGAGCCTCCTCTCCCTCAGGAGGCTGAGGGTATCAAGGGAATGGGTCAGAGCCTGGGTTTGGGAGCGCAAAGGGGGAAAACCGGTTGCACCCATGAGCTCAGTGCTCAGTGGAGATGTGCAAGCACACACCCAGGAGCCCCAAACCCCACACCACAGGCATGACTGGCCCCTGCAGCCGGGGATTGGGCTGAAGCTGTGCCTGTACCCACCTCCTGCTGCCCCAGGCTGGCTGCTTCTTCCCCTGGGGGTCCTGAAGAGGCTGCAGCTGTCCTCTCACCCTTCCCCTGACCACACAGACCACAGGCTCCAGTCGCTCTCACGAGTGTTCTTAATGAAGGGGAGGGGGTTCCCAGGCGGCTCTCGGCAATGTCCCCAGCCCCATGTGTGTCCCCAGAGCTGCTGGCAGCTCTCAGTGCGCCACAGTCCCATCTCGGTGACCCACTCAGGCCGTCTTCTTCACAACGTGGATGAAGTAGCAGGGGACGTGGGCCTGCCCCGGCGTGTAGGGCTGGAAGTCACCCAGGACGCTGTGCTGGCACTTGCCCTGGAAGGCACCTTTCAGCAGGGCTGTGAAGGCCTCCAGCCGGTGTGGGTAGTACGAGAGCCGGAACTTGCTGCGGAGAGGCAGTGCTGGTGAGGCGTGGGGCCAGCAGGACACGGTGCCAGTCACCTCATGCCACAAACAGCCCCTCACCTCAGCTCTGGGGCTGCCCCCACCTCAGTGGGGGGGACCTGCACGGTGTAGTCCAGGGTCACCATGTGAGCCTTGTTGTTCACCAGCAGCACCGAGGTGGTGATGTCCTTAGTTAAGTCACTCTGGGGATGGCAGGAGGACGGCTGTGGTGACTCCCTGGGCATAGCCCTGCTCCTTGGCCTTGCCTCAGTGCTGGGGTTGGATGGAGGGGAGAGGGATGGGCCGGGGTCCCTCAGGCACTCACCTTGTAGTAGATGTTCTTGCCCGGTGGTGCGCAGCCTGTGGCTAGGATGTGGTCGTAGTTGCGGTGGTCGATGACCAGGACACCCCCAGGCCGCACCATGCTGGCGATGTTCCTCAGGGCCAGCTTGTGGTCACTCTGGTCCCCTGGGGAGGAAACCGTGGCATCCCCAGGCACTGGTTGTACCCCATGGGGCTTCATCTTACCCCCCTCTCCCCCTTTCCAGTCTCAGCTTGGAGCAGGGACAGCCTCACCCTGTGGTATGAGCTCAGGCACGTTCTCAGCCTCACTGGGATAGAGCATATGGGGAACCCACCACTCCGCTCCTGGCACAAGTCTGGGTGCGTCTCCAGCCTTGCCAGAGACATGGCAGAGATGCACACAGCTCCTCTACCACCACAGGACCCAACGGCCCCACTTGTGCCATGAACTGGGGCATGTTCTCAGCTATGACACAGCAACTCCACTGTGCTTAACCCACTGCCCCACTTACATGAGTTAGGGCACACTCTCGGATGCGCATAGGTCCATCCCTCTCCCAAAACTCACCTTTGAAGTCAGGCAGGTGAGCGAAGGAGTTCCCCAGGCAGATGACTGCGTCAAACCCATCCCCTGGCTTCTCCAGGTCCTTCTCCAGTGTCAGCCAGTTGGCCTCCTCAATGACTGCAGCACAGAGGGGCAGCTGAGGGGGACAGGGACCCCCCCCCGAACCAACAGCCTCCCCTGCACCCCAGACCCTACCCCAGCATCACCCATCCCTTCCTTGGGCCCTGTTGGGTACCGGATCTGGGCTGGGGGCAGCGGGCAGGTGAGGGCCATGGCCTGTGCTTGCCGAGCAGGCAGGGCCCTGCCTGTCCTTGCAGCGAGGCCACCCGGGCAGCGGCACCCGGGGAGGGAGCAGCGAGAGGCGCTCCGGGTATCCAGGGATGGATGTTGGTGTCCGCACGGCCCTCCCGGTCCCCCTCCGGCCCCCGCACCCCATCGGTCGAAGGGCTCCTCCTTGCGCCGCTCCCAGCGCTCCTTCAGCGCGTACTTGAGCATCTTGTCGCTAGCGTCGACGCTGGTCACCTGGAAGCCCTCCTCCAGCAGCATAACGGAGTCCACCCTGTGAACACGGCTGTCAGCGGGGACGGGGCCACCGCAGGACCCCGCGGTAGCCCCGGGATGGGGGGGGGGGACACGACACTTGTGCGCGGAGCCTCACCCGGTGCCGCAGGCCACGTCGAGAACGGAGCGGCAGCGGTGCTGGCGGAGCAGCGCCAGGAGCCAGCTGCGGTACTCGGCCGTGCGGCCCCGCGTGTCGCCGATGTACAGCTGCCACACGCGGGCCGCCCGCCCGTCCGCGTACTGATCCGGCAGCCCCTCGGCTGCCACCCCCAGGGACCGCGTCCGGTACACGCTGTCCACCATGCCGCCGACACCGACCCGGCCGCGCTGCGCACCCCCACGGCCCCGCCTCCGGGCACGCCCTTCCCTAAAACCAATCCCCGACGGCTCCGCCCCCCGCAGACAGCCAATTGCTGCTCTGTCCTGATACACACCCCCCCGAGACCCCGCCTCCAACATGCACTCTCCACCAATCCCCGCCGGCCCCGCCCCACTGCTGACTAGCCAATCGCCGCTCTCTCCCGCCACTCCTCTCCGCCCATTGGCTGGGCGCGGACAAAGGGGCGGGCACAGGGCCTGTTTTCCCGCCAGAGCCCGGCCGCAGCGGCGGCTCCGGGCAGCAAAAACGTCTTTATTTACAGTGCCGGCGGGTGCGGGCAGCGCGAGGGGCCTCCGGCAGCTGCAGGCCCCGGATGCAGGCAGCGGGCCTGGGTCGGCGGCTTCTCACGGGACGGCAGCCCCAGAGTCGTTCACGTTGTCACTCAAGTCCCTTCTCGTTCGGTGGGGCCCAGGAGCAGGCAGCCCCGGTGGCTGGGGTTGTGGCATCGGGCTGGGGCAGCATCCCTACAGCTCGTCGGCTGGGCTGTGGGTGAGCGGAGCCTCCTCCTGCACCCCGCTCTCCTCCAGGGCCTCCTCTGTGGGTGGGAGGCCATCAGCTCCCTCGCTCTCATCCTTCCGGCCCTTCTTCTTCTTCTTCCCGCTCTTTTTCTTGCTCTGCCTCTCCCCAACGCTTGCCAAGTCACCCTTCTTGCCAGTCCACTTCTCTGCCAGGCAGCCTGGGAAGACGTGGAGCAGGGGGGCGGCTGAGGGAGTAGCGGGGATCCCGTGCCCTAGCGGGGTTCCCCTGCCCTCCCCCTAAGCAGCCCTGTGCTGCCCAGGGCACCAGGCAGGACTTACTTGTGTCCTTCCCTTTCAACACGTGGTTGGCACAGAGAAACTGGGAAAGATCCTCTGTCTGGTGGTGCCTGTACCAGTCCTCGATCACATCTTCATACTCCTCCACCAGCACATCGCACTAGCACAGAGAAGAGCCTGGCTCCAGCCCTGTGCCACGACAGCAGGACCAGGGCAGCAGGTCCTGTTGACGCCCCCATTCCCAGACCCTCAAGGCCAATGGTGGCTGCTGAAGGTCAATCCCACTGAGCCAGGTACCTGCTTTTTGAGGTCAGCCACCTCAGCGGAGGTCTCGTTCCACAGCTCATAGGGGATGTCCATCACCACCTTGACGCCCTTGTGCACCAGGTTGTGCAGGGTCTCGAAGGTCTCTGACATGCCCTGGAGGAGCAGAAGTGTTTGGTCAAACCTCGCTCTTCCCAAGTAAAAGTGATGGAAACCACAGTGCTCCTTAACAGCTCCGTACTCCTTACACTAACAATTATTCACACACCGAGACTTCTCCCCCTGCTACCAAAACACTTCCAAACCTCTCCAGCTACCATCACTCTCGCTGTTAGAACAGCCTTTCTAACCAGCCTGGTACCAATAGCACTATCTATGCACTTGGAGACAGAAAGTATTGCCTCCCACTGAGGATGACAATTCATTATAAATTTCAAAATCCCACTTGGCTTCAAAATGGACCAATAATACTCCTCATTATTCTCCCCCATTGCACTGTTTGAAACATGATCCATTCTCCGATTTGCAACATGATACACAGCATCAGAACCATACATGACAATGTCTTTTTGCTACCTCTTAATATTCCTTGTAGCTGTAACTAACACCAACCACTGCTAACAACCTATTTCTACTAATCATACAATAGTTAAAGCTGGAAAGGACCTTAAGATCATCTAGTTCCAACCCCCCTGCTATGGGCAGGGACACCTCCCACTAAACCATGCTGCCCAAGGCTGTGTACAACCTGGCCTTGAACACCCACAGGGACGGAACATTCCCTGGGCTGAGACGGAATGATATCATTCCTTTCATGGACAGATAGCAAGGCTGTGCAGAAGCTACCACAACAGTCCTTCAAGCTTTACAACCCAGCTGAAGATACTGTCCTTATCCTAAACATGGCACTACTTCCCTCGACCAGAAACACCTGAGCAATACAACAAACCCGTTCACCAACACTTCCCTGCAAACCTGCCAAATCAGGGTCCTTGGGCATCAGCACTGCCAGGACGAGTCCCCATCTGCAAACCCAGTCCCAAAACAACAGGAAGACACAGGCTGGCCAAGACAGGCCCTGGCTCCCCCTGTGCAGCACCCACACCTCACCTGGTCACTGCCAGGGGATGGGAAGGAACCCCAGTTTAGCACGTGGCAGGCAAGGGGACATTTGGGGACTGGAGCACAACCCTCACCTTTGCGAACCTGTTGCTGCCGCTCCGCTCCTTGTGCAGGTTGTAATCCAAGAGCCTCTTGCAGATGTTCTCCGTCACCTCGATTAACCGGATGTCCCTGCATGGACAGGAGGGAGGGCTCAAGCTCAGCACAGCCCCCCAGAATCAAGCACGGCACAGGGCGAGCCTCAGTCCTCCCCTATCAGTGTGATACTCCCCATACCCCGGCACAGTTTAGCTTCCTCAGCCGCTCCACAGGATGTCCAAGCCCCTGCTCTGCCTTCTGCAGCAGTGATTGCAGGAGAACCACCATCCCACTCTTACTTACGACTGTGTGTACTTGACGGCAGAGCCCTTCCCATCCAGGAAGCCATACTTGGTGTCAATCACCTCCTTGGTCTTGCCAGTCTCCTCAAAAGCAGATTTCAGCTCCACTGCCACGTACTTGCACACTGTGGGAAGGAAAGCAGGGGTTAGGAGGGGTTTGGAGTGTGACACAGCAGCAGAAACAAGCACAGGAGTCAAGCACACTAAAGCCACTATGAGCAAAAAGAAACTTCAGCCATTGGAATAACTAATTGGGAATGGTCCAATCAATTCCACTGGAGCTCCACTGAAGCAGGAGCACCCAAATGGTGTAAGCTATGGGACAGGTAGGAAGGCAGTGCCCATTCTGCCTGCAGGTTGTCAAACAGCTCCTCTGCTCAGTGACCAAAGCCTCTGCACCACAAGCTGCTCCATTCCTCCTGGAAGAGGATGGGGCCTCTTGGCAATACAAGCCTCAGCTCCTCCTCAAGACACCAGGGCATCTCATCCCATAACAGTTCTCCCAGTAGTAGACCAAGCAGCAGGACAAGATGGTGGCTAGGGACTGTATCACCACACAAAGGGCTGTCCTAGAATCCCAGACTGGTTTGGGTTGGAAGAGACCTTAAAGCTCACCCAGTTCCAACCCCCTGCCACAGACAGGGACACCTTCCACTAGATCAGATTGCTCCAAGCCCCATCCAACCTGGCCTTGAACACTGCCAGGGATGGGGCAGCCACAGCTTCTCTGGGCACCCTGTGCCAGGGCCTCAGCACCCTCACAGGGAAGAATTTCTTCCTAATATCTCAATCTCCCCTCTGTCAGGTTAAAGCTATTCTCCCTTGTCCTGTCCGTACAGGCCCTTGTCAAACGCCCCTCTCCAAGTTTCTTGTTGGCCCCTTTAGGCACTGGAGGTACCCTAAGGTATCCCTGGAACCTTCCCTTCTCCTGGCTGAACCAGCCCAGCTCTCAGCCTGCCTCCAGAGCAGAGGTGCTCCAGCCCTCACAGCATCTCCGTGTCCTCCTCTGGACTCGCTCCAACAGCTCCATGTCCCTCTTGTGCTGTTGCCCCAGAGATGGACATAGGACTGCAGGGGGGGTCAGGTCCAGCCACACTGCTGAGACCACAGCACCAACAACTTTATAACATAGAGCAGGTTTTCTTTTATACAACATTAAATAAAAGAAGAACAAAAGCTTTATTTCTTCTGTACCAGAGTCTAACAGAGCTGTAGAAATAGAAACCGGAAGAGAAATATCCTGGTGATTGACAGGTGGAAATGTGGAGGGATGGAAGCCAGGCACATTGTGGTTCTTTGTTCCCCAAAGCTGGGCTCCCAGGAGCCTGGAGAGAGCTTTGTCCTATGCTGCGGACTCCTGACTGCCAGGAAATGCCTCTTCTTCCAGCCCGGCTTTGGGAGAAGGCCAGAGTCCTAGCAGGAACGGTCACCAGCAACCAGCTGCCAGATCCCAGGCAGTGATGTGAACAGAGAAGAAAGGAAAGAGCGAGGTGGCTTCTCCGGGGCTGCCACCATGTGCTGGATGCCCTGTGTGCACCTCTTGCACTTCCCTTTCTCTGCAAGCACCAGGGGCCGGAAGTGACTGCAGCCATTTCTGAGGTGGGATGAGTGCTCCTTCATGCAGTTCCTCTCCACATCACACCATGTGTGCCAGGAGCACTCACTGCTGGGTCCTATTATCCAGGTGCTGCTGCGGCCACCACTGCATGCTGACAGGCTCCAGCCTGGCCAGGAAGAGGAGCAGTGCGATCAATGCTCACTGTGGTGCTTCCTTCCCTGAGGTTATGCTGGTGCCACCACACAGCTCCCACATCCCTGTCCCCAGAGGCGCTTCCCTGGCAGGAAAAGCGTTGCAAAGAGCTCCTGAGGTTCGTTTCTTCCTTTTCTCTTTGCTGCCAAGCTCCGCATGGCCCTACACAGCAAAGACAGAGTAAACCACAGCAGACAACCAAGGTCCATCATGATCTGCCCTGGATTGCCTGTGAAGCCGTTGACTGTCCAAGGAGGAAGCACCACCGAGTCCGAGCGATGAATGGAAGAGACGACCAGCCCCGTTACAAGCCGCCATGCGGCCAGTGCCTCCCGGGAGCAGCCTCTGACCGTAGGACGAGCAGCAGACACCCGCCACCCGGAACACGCCGCGGGGGCACCGGTGGACACGGAGCAGCAGGGCCTCGTGGCTCGCCCGCCTCCTCCACCGGCGGGGCCGGGCAGAAGGCTCCGCACCGGTACCCCCCCCCGGCCGAGCACCGAGCCGGTGCCATGCTGCCCGCGCTGGCCCCGCTTACCCTCGCACTTGCTGGGCAGCCGCACCCACTCCGAGTCGTCGCCTCCCGCCACCGCCGCCATCAGCAGCAGCACCGCGGCCACCGCCAACGCCGCCATGGCTCCACTTCCGGGACCGCGCTTCCGGGAGCAGAGCCCACCCCTCGCGGTAACCATAGCAACCGCGCGGCGCGTGGTCGGAACGGCCAATCCCGTCCCGCCATTCCGGGCGCGCCGAGAGCGGGGCCCTCCCGGCCGCCGTAGGCGCTGCGGGCCCCACGTGGCCGGCGGTGTCCGCCCTACGGTAACGGGAGGTTCCCACCGCCCACAACGGCCCCTTCCTCTTCCCCAGTCCGTGGGTCCCCCGACACCCGCGTCACTCCCTCCCGCCTTTGGGGGTGCTCCAAAGCCCGACCCAGCACTCACCTCTCAGCTCTGAGCAAGGAGAACGGAGGTGAAGAGGGCACTGGAGAGCGCGACCTTCAGCAGCACCACCCGCACGGCCACCAGCAGGGCTGTTGAAGCGTGCAACAGCGGCACTGCAATGAAAGGGGCAGGGTGATGCCTCCCACAGGCACCCTGCTGCCCCACAACATCCCCTCCAGGGCTGCAGTGGGGCCGGTGTCCCCAAGACACCAGGCCCAGCAGCCTCCCCGGGACCTGTCATGGGCTTTTGCCACCCTCACAAATCCTTGAGACGCTTTGTGACACCCTCACGCTGTCCCTCTGACCCACTTTCTCCCTCAGCCACACCAAGACAGAGCTTCACCCCCTCTTCCCCTGCCCCACCACACTGCAGGGACCCACCCTGACCACCCCATGGTCCCAGATGAGCCCCTGCCAATAGCCCAGAAGGGTTTCCCCTGTGACAACAGACTTTTCCACCATTACATGGACTGGAGACTCACCAGCCATGTCGCTGGGACACAGCTCTGTCACCTCCTCATTGCCTGTGGGATGAGAGAGCAGCAGGGGAGGCACCAGGTGTGAGGCAGGGCCCACCGCAAACCCCTTCCTGTGCCTCTCGGCTGGGGCAGCAACGTTGACTTGTGGGGCCTCACACCTGCTCCCGGATCCCCCATCCTCGGAGGGCACCGGGGCGCTGGGCAGCAGCACCAAGGCAAGCAGAGGGGGTGTCAGGGGGGCCATACCCGTGATGGGGATGGGTCTGGAGCTCTGGGCCGGGGAGGTCGTGGTGGGCCCCACGTGGCAGGCGAGATCCCCCTCAGCTGGAAGGTCATCAGGGAGGAGGGAGACGGTGCAGATGGTTCCACCGTCCTCCTGCGAGGCCCCGTAGGAAAAGGACTGCAGGATGCTGCCATTCCCACCGGAGATCCAGACTGCATGGCCGGAGCCAGGGGCCAGCTCGCTCACCACGCAGACCACCAGCCTCCGGTGCTGCCCGGCCACCTCCATGCTCAGCGGTGGGGCCAGCGTGGGCAGCGGCCCAGCAGCCCTGCCAGCTGTAGGGACAGGCGTTAGGGGGGCACCGCGTCCCGCACGCATCCCACCCACCACGCTCACCCTTCGCTCCCTGCCTGGCTGTCCCTCCCGGGGGTACTCACGGGGCAGCAGCGGGAGCAGAGCGGCAGCCAGCAGCACCCATGACACCTCCATGGCAGCCGCACCGGGCTGCCGAGGGCTCAGCCCCCAATCACCGCCCATCACCTGGCATCGCGGCGGGGCGGCCCCGCGGCTGCGGGGACTGACTGCTGTCCCCCGCCTCCCTTGCAATGGCACCGCCTGCCTCCCCTGTGCAGCAGCAGTGGTATCGCCGCTCCCCCCCCCCCCCGCCATAGTGGTACGGTCCATC
>JASSUY010043926.1:0-34505 GCA_032466535.1 Forpus xanthops | reverse complement strand
GGCAGTGTTCAAGGCCGGGTTGGACATAGCCTTGGGTGGCATGGTTTAGTGGGAGGTGCCCCTGCCCCTGGCAGGGGAGTTGGAACTGGATGATCTTAAGGTACTTTCCAACCCTAACTATTCTATGATTCTATGACTTCTTTTAGAAGCTACCGGAGGAGGCAGTGAGGTCATGAGTTCAATTTGGAAAGTAGAGAGAGAAGCAGGAGTCCTGGAAGAGCAAGGAAGCACAGTCATTGCATGTACTTGAGGATTATCTCTACAGAGAGAAGACAGATATGTCCTCAAGCAGCTATCTTGTCTGGGAAATGACACAGTTCTAGACAGATCATTTTCAAGTTTATTTAACTTACAAAGAGACTGTGAAAAAACACAGAGCATCAGAACAAATTTAAACCATCTGTCTGATCATCTTGCAAAACGTAAACATTGTCTCTGAGAAAATAATCTTTCTTCAGAATAACAATGTGCACAAATTTGACTAAAATCTGGGTAAAAAGGAATTTCCACTAAGTCAGATGGAAATTACCCAGAGTACTAGTCAATATTTAAATTATTTTAAGCAGTAATTCTTCTTTCAGCAGCTTCTTCTGGGAGTACCCAGGAATGTATGCTCCCTCCAGCTCCCTTCCACACTTCCCTGGGCACTTGCCCTATGCAGCACCATTCAGATTAATCGCCACACTGTTTATCTATTTAAAGCCCTTGTGCACATGCCCCATCTTGGTTTATACTTCGTTTTCTTTTTCATATAGATTCTGTAGCATCCACATTTATTTTTTCCTCAAAGTACGTAAGTTTTAAATCACTGTACTGCAATCAAAATTATTATCAGATGATTGAATATTTTTTGCCTTGCCTGGATATTGTGCTTTTGAGCTATTTCTTATGATCCATAATGCATAGCTAAAAGAGACTGTCTGCCTATAAAGTGGGGGCACCAAAGTTGCTCTTTTATTCTCCCAACTCAAAGCACTTTATCAGCAATTTCACTGGTTAGAAATAACGAAGAAAGCAGTTCATGTCAATGCCCACTAGCCACACTGATCAGCCTCCACCTTTCCAAACAGCCTATTTGTTGCTCACAATGATAGTGTTAATTTCCTGGAAGAAAAGAAGATTTAATACATAACAACATTAACATTAATCTAAAGCAACACTTCAGAAACAGTGCCAAACCAAATACATGTTAACAGTGTTGGATTTATAGATACAGACATTTAAAACAGTAGTAGAAACCACTTTCAGAATGTGATTGGTTATGCACACAGCCCCGACATCAACTCATGCTAATTAAAATACATAAATCTTGGACAAGGAGATAATATCCAGCACTATTACAGCATGGATGGGCTAGCTCAGCAGAGACCAACTGGGGTCTCCAGGCTAGACCTCGCCTGCAGAAGGTTTCTGCCTGGCTGGGTGCCTCTATCCCCAGGGGGAGATGGGGAACAGCTGCTCAGGCAGTATATGCCATACTAACAGCCCAGTATCCCTGCCCACACTGGCCCAGAGCCCAACCCAAAGGGACAGGAGCTATGTTCAAGTGAAGAGGCAAGGCGTATACATATGTCCTCCTGCACCTCTTCCTCAGTTGAGAGCAACTTCCTGCTGCTATTTCAGGACTGAGGTGCAGCTGCTCAACTCCCCAGATTAGGCCAGCATGAGTTGGCTGCTGAGATCTGGAGTACCCCACCTAAAATACTGTGTCTAGCTATGGGCCCCTCAACACAAGAATGATGTGCACATCCCAGAGTCCAGAGGAGGCCATGTTGGTGATCAGGGCTCTGAAGCACCTCTGCTGTGAAGATACACTGAGAGAGTTTGGCTTGTTCAGCCTGGAAAAGAGAAGGCTCAGGGGAAACGTTAGAGCAGCCTTCCAGTACCTAAAAAGGGCCTACAAGAAATCTGGAGAGGGATTTTTTACAAGGGAATATAATGATAGGACAAGGGGAATGACTTTAAACTAGAAGAGGGAGATTTAGATTAGATATCAGGAAGAAATTCTTTACTGTGAAGGTGGTGAGGCATTGACACAGGCTGCCCAAAGAAGCTGTGGCTGCCCTATCCCTGGCAGTGTTCAAAGCCAGGCTGGATGGGGCTTTGAGCAACCTGGCCTAGAAGAAGGTGTCTGTGCCTGTGGCAAGGGATTGGAACTAGATGTTCTTTAAGGTCTCTTCCAACCCAAACTATTCTATGATTCTATGATCTCTCTCACCGTAACCCATGAAGTAACCCAAAGTGATGATATTATTCAACCTTACAGGAACTACCAAAACTTTCTGAACCATTATGACTCACTCCTCTCTGTCACTGATCATAGCATGAAGCTCTCAAGTCTCTCAAAACCTGGTATATGCATCTGTACAAAAGTAATCAAGAAAAACAGAATTGTGGACACATTAGGACATTGTTCACAACAACGTGAAAGGCAGGGAGGGGCATTCAGCACTTTTTTCACTGCTGGTCACATTCAGCCATCTATTAAGTCATTCACACAACCATGCCTGTTTCTGAAGAACCTTTAAAATGTATATTTACTTAGGAAAAAAGTAAAATCTAGACAACAAAGCTCATCTTGTTCATATCAAACACACATTGTGGAGCAAAGAGACACAGAAGCATAAACAGACATCATTACTACACTTAACTTGAGTGAAACCCAAGGTAAAGAATTAGATGCTGTTTGGTTAACCATACATTTTAAAGAAGTCAGCCAGGAAGAAATCTGCTTGGTTTTTAACTTAAGTAGTACTGGGAGCTCCTGCTAACAGAGTGACAATACCAATGAGGTCTTTCCTGTTCAGGTGTTACAAGCCTACACAGTTTCACTTCTGATTATTTAGTAGCAGGCTATCATAGTACTAGTCATTACATGTGCTGATAGCTAATTACAGCTAGTAAGTTCATTAAATACTCTACTGTTCGTGCAAGTGAGAAATGCACACCCTTTCCATACGTGTAAAACCCAGACCACTGTTTCAGTGAAATACCGATTGCTCTTGGACAGTTTTCTGCAAACAAAACCATCGTACTTATTCCAGTGTGTGCAAAACCAGACAATTCATCTTTAAAAGTAGAATAAATAGAAAGAAGCAGTTGCCAACAAAAATTCTAAGTTGATTATAGTCAAGTGGCAAAATTCAGAGGTTGTGGCAGATGCTTTTCAAGGCCTCAGTAAACTTCGACATGCAACATTTTTGTAAAGCTTTCCAGGTAAGTGAGATGATACAGCTACTGAGGAACTCTGGGGTGTTTAACAGGTTGAAATTAATATTAAACACAAGCACAACATAAAGGGAAACCAAACAGCTTTGGATGAAGAAATTCTTTCGTGGGTTTGGATAATGAAGTGATGGCTCACAGACTACTTCTGTTACACTGTAGTCAGTGCAGACATCTTAGTCTGAGAATGTGCTCATGATCCTAAGCAAGATAGCTTAGCTGTCTGAGGCAAAGGAGAGCAGCCAGCATTTAAGGGAAATGAAGGCATGAGGAAGTACTGTCTCTCTTTCTCACATTTTCTGCCATTTTAAACTTCCCTTGTGTAAGGCAGAGGATTATAATCTCTGGTGGAGGAATTAAACTTCCTTAGCAAGGGATTTTTTTTTTATACACTTTCAACTGACTGTTAGAATTCATGAGCAAGACTTCAATATTTTGGTAGATGCTTTCATAAAAACAGCAGCTCAGTGCTCAAAGAAGAAAACCCCATGGTAGGAATTATTAGAAGGAATAAAGAACCATCACTATGCCAAAACTGGGGACAGTTTCAGTCTCCTAATTTCAAAATGAAATAGCAAATCTGTAAATGTTTCATTATCCTTACTGTCTTCTTTGAAACATATGGTATGTCTTGTCTTTTTTTTTTTAGTCTTCAAAAAATGCCCAGAACACAGATAACCGAAGCAGTGTTGTACAGGATTAAATGGCACAAGGAGTGCAGTAAAGGGTTGGCCGTTCAGCATGCTCTCCGCCACCTGAACTGGGGATGGTCAAATGAAGGTAGCAAGAGCTGGGTTCAGGAACACATGATCAGAGGTAGTTCACAGAGTAGCTGTTTGCCAAGGAGCACCCTGCATGTGTAGTTTTTGTGGGTTGAAAGGGAGACTGGATTAGGAGAGAGACACATTGCAAGTCACGAAACAGTTAAACTGCAACAAGCTCAGGAAATCCTCTGGCCTGAAAATAACTCGCAGCCACAAGGATGTCTGGGGGAGTTGCTATATACTCTTATCCTGTTCTTATTCTCCTCTAGGCACCCATTTTTGGCCACTGCTGGAGGCAGTCTGTCTCTTTCAAACAGTAGTTTCCCAGTACAGCCACTTGTCTGTTCTTTGATCTCAGCCTCTCTCCCAACAAATGCCAGTCTGGTCATGAACTTCTGTGCTTGACCTACTTCTGCTATTCACAGCACACATACTGGCACCTCCCACATCCTAAAAGAAACCCTAAGCCATCATTGTGGGAAGGAAAGTTAAAATCTTTGCCAATAACTATTACATATGTAGCACAGGAAAAGGCCTGCTGTGTTTGTTTTGGTTTGGTTTTGGATTTTTCATCAGTAGGGAAGATGTGTGATATACAAGGAACACACAGACTTACACCTAGGGAATCTGCTATTAGTGGAGTTCAAATAAAACCTTTTTACAATGAGATAGGCTATTCCATCAACCTTTTCTGTCCAGATCATGCCAGTGGAGCAGTTTGTCCATCAATCTCTTGATTTGGCAACACGGTGCTTCTGCTCAAGATGCAGGGGCTAAAATTTTACCTTTCTTTTATAGAAAAGCCTGACCTGCTCTCTGACATAAGCAGCCTCAGTCATGGCAGTAGCAAAACCACTACAATCCCTGATAAAGGGGAGGAATATGGCAGATGTGGCATGGCCAAGCTTCAGATATTCTTACTCCTTGTCCTTGTACAATAAGATAAATCATCTAAGTGTCTTCAACTGCAGCAAACACTCAAATCCTTCTGCAGTTTTCTAGTGCTTCACTCCCACTCCCATGACTGGCATTTCCATTGCAGGTTTCCTAGAAGGCAGTGCAATACAGAGTCACAGAGTACTTGATGCTGGAAACAGTCTCTGGTGGCTTAAGTCCCCAAAAGGACCAGGGCCTGAAAACACAAGGTTTCTTCCAGTTGTCTGAAGAAGGCTTCAGCTACTGCTTCTTCCTGATCAGGTAGTTGTAGCAGACACACATATTATCGCCTGTGTTGGACTGCCTCCTAATCCTGACTGATGAGCTCCTGGCTCCTCATCCATCCCACACAAAGCTCCATGCACCCCTCCTGTACTCACATACAGGGCAACACCCCCTCCTCAACTTCCTGTTCTGACCTTCTTTAGCTACTGGGTTGGGTTGCCAGATGGAGTCTCTTACTGCTGCCATTCATTGCTTTCCCCCAATGCTACAAGCTGAGGTAGTGAGCTGCACTGGAAGAGACAAGAGAATCCATGATCTGCTCCAGACAGTGAATGTCTTTCCTACTGTCAGATCTGCAGGGGAAGCAGGAGTTATTGTTCTCCACCACCTCCCAGCCTTCACAGTAGTGGGAACCCTTCTTTCACACCCAGCAGACTATGTCTGTACATCCCTGAGTGCAGCTTTTGGGGATTTCAAGGTTTTGCACCTGCAGGGCCCAGGAGAAGGTCTTTGTTGTCATTCGTGATGCTGTGCAGCCACTACCTTCCTTGTGCAGCTTTGCTGCTTGGTAATACAGACCCTTCCAGGCACCTAACTCCTGATGGCAAAAGCCCGTCTCCCCAGCATCCCTCAGCCCCTGCCCTGTGGAACTGCACTTGGGCTGAGGCTACTGATATTAGAGGGTGTTGGCCAATGCTGTTGTGGTCTGTGCTCTGTAGCCCATCCTCACCATGGCAGGACATGTGCCTGCTGCTCACAGCGAGGTCCCTGGCTCATTCCTGCACTTGCTGCTGCTGTGAAGAGCTGTATTCTCAGCAAGTGCTTGTACAGGACTGTCCCATATCTGCTGGAAAGGCATTTGTCTGCTTCAGCCAGGAACCTACTCACAGCCCTCTTTCTTCAGGAACAGGCTGGACCTGTTTGAGGTTTCAGTCCTCACAAGCAGCAGCACACTGGTGCTCCTCAAAAAGCTTTGGAAGTTCTCCCCCAGTGCCAAGAGAAATTCAGAACATCTAGAAGATTATAAAGCAGAGCCCAGAAATGGCTGCACATCTCCAAGAAGATGGGCAATTCCTCAACTGCGTGTCTCAAGCAACTGGAATTTGCCTTCAGCAATGGCAGTTGTCTTCACTGCGGAATATTCATCTTGCCACATGAAATAGCTTTAAAATTCTTTCAACAAACTCAACTCTGCTAAAGTAGTTTCTCTACTTATTTAAAGTCCACCACAGTATCTTGAGATTTCAATTTAGTACTCAGTGGATTAGAAAAACCATCATTTAAGCCCACGACTCTACAGGGCCTGGAATACACTACATGATTTGTTGTGATAATACATACTGTGTAAACACAACAATGATGAGTTCCTAATAGTAATACCCAGGGCCCTGGGTTCAGCAGCAGCAGTCATTTTTTCTCCTTCTTAGTAGCTGGTGCAGTGCTTTGGCTTTGACTTTCAGCCTGGGAACAGCACTGATAGCACCTATGTTTATAGTTATTGCTCAGTAATGTTTACTCTGACCAAGGACTTTCCGAGTCTCATGCACTGCCAAGAAGGAGGGGAAGTCAGGAGGAAGCAGAGACAGGGCACCTGACCCAAACTGACCAAAGGGGTATTCCATACCACAGCACATCATGCCCAGTATATAAACTAGGGGCAGTTGCCCAGAAGGGTTAGATCACTGCTCATTTGGGCTGGGTATCAGTCAGCAGGTGGTGAGCGGTCGGATTCTCTTCCCTTATTATTTCCCTTATCATTATTATTATTGGTGGTAGCAGTAGTGGTTTGTGTTATACCTTAGTTACTGGACTGCTCTATTCTCAACCCGTGGGAGTTACATTCTTTTGATTCTCCTCCTCATCCCTCCAGGAGTGGGGAGAGGAAGAAGGAGAGGAGTGAGCGAGCGGCTGCGTGGTTCTGAGCTACGGCTGGGATTAAACCACAGCAACTACAACACAGCTAGAAGTAAAAATCTGATTTTAAGCTGCCAAAGTTGCCTGCAAGCATGCATATATATAGGAATATATACATGCAGAAATCATAAAATCATAGAATAGTTAGGGTTGGAAAGGACCTTAAGATATCCTAGTTCCACCTTCCCTGCCAGGGGCAGGAACACCTCCCACTAAACTATCCCAAGGCTCTGTCCAGCCTGGACCTGAACGCCACCAGGGATGGAGCAGTCACAACTTCTTTGGATAACCTATTCTGGTGCCTCACCACCCTCACCGTAAAGAACTTCCTCCTTATATCTAATCTAAATTTCCCCTGTTCAAGTTTGAACCTGTTACCCCTTGTCCTACCACCACAGTTCCTAATGAAGAGTCCCTCCCCAGCATCCCTATAGGCCCCCCTGCAGATACTGGAATGCTGCTATGAGATCTCCATGCAGCCTTCTCTTCTCCAGGCTGAACAGCCCCAACTCTATCATCCTGTCTTCATACGGGAGGTGCTCCAGTCCCCTGATCATCCTCGTGGCCCTCCTCTGCACTTGTTCCAACAGTTCCATGTCCTTTTTATGTTGAGGACACCGGAACTGTACACAATGCTCTAAGTGAGATCTCATGAGAGGAGAGTAGCGGGGCCGGATCATCTCCCTTGACCTGCTGGTCATGCTACTTTTGATGCAGCCCAGGATACAGTTGGTTTTCTGGGCTGCAAGAGCACACTGCCAACTCATGTTCTTTCTCTCATTGACCAACACCCCCAAGTCCTTCTCCGCAGCGCTGCTCTGAATTTCATCTCTGCCCAACCTGGAGCTGTGCCTGGCATTGCTCTGACCCAGGTGCAGGACCTTGCACTTGACATGGTTAAGCTTCATGAGGTTGGCATCAGCCCACCTCACAAGCATGTCAAGGTCCTCTGGATGGCATTCCTTCCCTCCAGTGTATCAACTAAACCACACAGCTTGGTGTCATTGGCAAAACTTGCTGAGAGCGCACTCAATCCCACTGTCCATGTCACCAACAAAGATGTTGAACAAGACCGGTCCCAACACTGATCCATGAGTGACACCACTTGTTACTCGTCTCCAGCTGGACATTGAGCCATTGAGCACAACTCTTTACAGGCAGCCGTCCAGCCAGTTCTTCACCCACTGAGTGGTCCATCTATCAAACTGATGTCTCTCCAACTTGGAGACAAGGATGTCATGTGGGACAGTGTTGAACACTTTGCAAAAGTACAGGTAGATGACATCAACTGCTCTACTCCTTTTCATCAGTTCCATAGGCCCACCATAGAAGGCCACCAGATTGGTCAGGCAGGATTTCCCCTTAGTGAAGCCATGCTGGCTGTCACCAACGACCTTGTTTTTTTTTTCATGTGCCTCAGCATGCTTTCCAGGACAATCTGCACCAAGATTTTGCCAGGCACAGAGGTGAGGCTGACTGGTCTGTAGTTCCCCAGCTCATCCATTTCCCCCTTCTTGAAAATGGGGGTTATATTTCCCTTTTTCCAGTCTTTGGAAACTTCACCTGACTGCCATGATTTTTCAAATATGATGGACAGTGGCTTAGCAACTTCATTTGCCAGCTCCTTCAGGACCCACGGATGGATTTCATCAGGTCCCATGGACTTGTATACATTCAGGTTCCTAAGATGGTCTCGA
The DNA here is from genome assembly GCA_032466535.1 of Forpus xanthops. Classification (NCBI taxonomy): domain Eukaryota; kingdom Metazoa; phylum Chordata; class Aves; order Psittaciformes; family Psittacidae; genus Forpus; species Forpus xanthops. The sequence goes on along the minus strand of JASSUY010043926.1, from coordinate 25,744 downwards.
ACCTGATCCTCTCCTACAGTGGGCCCAATGTCTTCATTCTCACAGTCCCTGCGTCTGCCTTCCAGTACTTGGGTGGTGTGGTCACAGCATTTGCCAGTGAAGACTGAGACAAAGAAGTCATTGAGAACCTCAGCCTTCTCCAAATCCAGGGTAGCCAGTTCTCTTGATGGCTTTCAGAGAGGGCTGATGTTGTCCCTAGTCTGTCTTTTATTCGCAATGTACCTATAGAATCCCTTCCTGTTATCTTTCACATTCTTAGCCAAGTTTAATTCTAACTGGGCCTTAGCTTTCTTAATCTGGTCCCTAGCTTCCTGGACAACATTTCCTGTATTCTTCCCAGGCCACCTGTCCTTGCCTCCACCTGTTTATAAGCCTAATGTATAAGCTGTTTTGAACCCATACTTAAATGTAATCACAAGTCAGAAAAATTAAGACAAATCAATCCATTAGCTTTGTATTTGTTCTCTTCTAAACCATGCTAGCACTCCTCTACAGTGATCCTAAATAGCAGGTGGAATAAAAATTGAAATGCTGTAACAGTGACCTAAATTTGCCAAGCCACAGAAAGTTTCTCCCTTTCATGATTCCCACTTCATAAGCTGTGCTGTCACAGGAATGGGATCATAGGATAATTGAGGCTGGAAGGGACCACAGGAGGTCTCTATCCAAAATTCAGTTCAAAGTACGGTCAGCCACAAGGTCAGACCAGGTTGCTCATGGCTTCATGCAGTTGGTTCTTGAAAAATCTCCAAGAGAGACTGTATAATCTCCCTGGGCAACCTACCCTGCTCCTTGACTGATCCCATTCTGATCTGTTAGTCTTCATAGGTTTCTGCTTGTCTCCAGCCTTTCACCCAGATTCAGCTTCTGACTTTGTCTCCCTTCCTCCCACTGTGAAAAGCTTGAGCCCATCTTCTCAGTAACCTCCCTGCAGGTATCAGCGGGCTGGTCTTAGATCCCCCAAAATCATACTGAAAGCCTTGCTCTGGCAGCTTCCCCTCACAGGGCCTGTGATTCAGGCCCTTACTATTTTGGTTACCTTCCAACTAAACTCACAGGAATTTATCAGTCTTTCATGTTCTCAGAGGGCCAATACTGACCGCAGTATCTAGATGTGGTCTAGTAAATAAGAGTGGATAATCACCACCTCCTAATGTCCTGCTGGCTTTGCTCCTGTAAACACATACCATAATGCTGTCTACCAACTCACCCAGGTCATTTTTGGCAGATCTGCTGCCCAAACTCATCAGTCTCCACCCTGTATTGTTTCCAAGGGTTCTTCCTGTGCAGGGGCTGGTGGACTTCCCATTTGTCTTTACTCAGTTTCACGAGGTAGGTCTTCCCATTCCTCCAAAGAGGTGCCTCTGTATGGCAGAGGATTGACTACCCACTCCCATTCTGTGTCATCTGGGAACTTTGCGAGGAAGCACTCTGACATCTCCTACAGGTTGCTGATAGAGATGCTAAACATAAGACATCCCAGGACATGTCCCTTTGACACCCCAGCTGTTACCAGCCTTGAGGCCTTTCTATCACTTGCCCCCCCAAGTCCAATCATCCAACCACTGTTTCTACCCAGCTGAGTGACTGATACCTCGAAAGCCTAGAACCAGGCGACAAGCACAAGAGAAAATCTTCATGTTTCAGTATGAACAGGCAGAATAACCATTCCCTGTCTCATCCAATTCAAACATGGCCCAGATTGAAATGCTGCATAGATTGCTGCCTGGACCATGTCTACAAAGGAGTTTAGCTTGCAGCAGCTTCTTCCCATCCCAGGAACCACATCTTCATCTCCCAGCTCCATCCACCTGTGATTGTTTAAAACTCAAGCCATCCTGTTCTGGATCTCCATAACCACCTGTTTCTCCTTTGGCCTCTTGCTTCACCTCAGTAGTAAATGATTTAAGCTTTCATCCCAATTGGCCAAAGTACACCCTTGGAAACAGCATTGTGAAACTGAGAGGATTAAGTGACAGCACACTGTTAGAATCTAGACCTCCTCCTTTCAGCAACATGAATTTATATTGCTTCCTTCCAGCAGACAAAGTGTTGTGCAAGTTGGTCACCACATGACTGCTCATGCACTGTGCAGTGAAGTTCTCTTCGCAGGGGGATGAAATACTCCAATTTTATTTTTTTTTTTTATTTAGAGACATTTTCTCACCTGAACACCAGCAATATCTCAAATTCAATGCATTAAACTTCTCACAGATGAGAATCTGCAAGCTTGCATTTTTTTATGCACCTGTTTTGGACCCTTTTCTTCCTTGGATATTCTCAGGGTTTGAAAAGTGTATTTATTCCCATACCTAGTTCCACCATTTTTCATTTGTTAGCAGTTTTCCTCTGCCACAACAGATCTGTGCAAACATGTACATGTTCCAGTGATGCTGGGAGAGGAACCTTCCTTCTCAGGCGCTGACTTTAATCACTGCTGCTCACTAAAGCATTGTGGGCCAGTGAACATAGAGCAAAGGGCGGCAGATGCATCTGCTGTTACCAAAATAGGCAGAACTTTAAGAGTTTCAGACTCGAGATAAACTTGGTTTTCCTCAGTATTTGTGCTATTAGACACAACTAACATGAAAGAACAGCATCAAGTAGATGGGAATCCACAGCATGAACACAGAAGAAATTGAGAAAATACAGAAGATACAAAAACCCCAAATAGACCAGTGGATGGACGGATTTTGCTTTTAGCTCATCACGTGTTCTGAGAAGTTTCCCATGGCTACTGCCAATCTTTTATTGAACTCAGATGCTGCTTGCTATGTAGAGCAATCATACACTCTCTTTTCCCATGAGGACTTGAATCTCCCTTGTTTGGTAGCTCTCCCAGTTAAAGCCATTAAGACCATTTCCACAGCAGTCTATTCTTCGTAAAGAAAAGTAAGAACCATGGTTCAAAATAGAAAACATACTACACTTAAGTCTTGCAACCTTGTTTTCAGGACCATTTTACTATAGTCTGTTTTAGCACATTAAAAATGTACACGTGTAAGAGGGAAAATAAAAGGCACAACCTACCAGGCACTGGAGTTCTTACCATGTTCACAGGCTTGCACAGAAGCCAAGACCAAAGAACACACGGGATTTTCAATGTATGCTCACCACCTGCCCTCTCACCAATGTACACATGACAAAACTGTTCCATTTCTGTTCTTCCTCTGCAGGAAATTAAAACATGAGATGTTTCAGAAGACTAATGATGGAAATAGGAGAAAGGAAGCAAATGCACACATTCATTACTTTAATAATCATGGTTCATTCTTGGGTGTATTTCTCTCGGCCACGTGAAACAGAGTTTTCCCTTGCCATATGCAAAGTTGTCATGTTCTGGATTCTCTTTCGTTGTACTCAGCATTTTAGTAACTCTCAGTTGTAGGAACATATCTGTGGTAGACAGCAAAGGACAGGAAAAACAAGTAGGATGCTCATGTCTCTCAAAGATATCCACTATGCCTACACTAACTTACATTTTGTTCAAGTGAGCTGGTGTGCATTCCGTAAAAACGTTCCACCGTTTTTAGTGCAGTTAGTAGCTTGGTAACAGTTAGCTACTATCAAGCATAGGCAAAGGTTCTCAAAAAGCTCCCCCCCCACCCCATACTGCAGGTAGTGTCAGTGTGTCAGATGACCTCTGTGAGCTCTAGTGCTGGAATCTGACTTTACATTTGTAAAAGCATGGATGAGACTGCACACAGATGCACAGGGGATAACCAGAATACAGCAGACCTTCAAGCACTGCTCCAAGAGTAGTTTATGTTCTGGGAGAACCCAGTTGGACCCGACTTCCTGGAAGGATTTCACAGAATGGACACAAACTACTATCCTGTTGTACAGTCACTGGTTAGAAACTGCAGAACACCTGAACAGAACACCTGCAAGGGAAGTGAATAACTTAGAAGATCTCCAGAGGTTTGCATCTATGCAGTTAGACCTAAATTAAGCAAAAGGCTCATGAGAAAAAGACTTCAGGCAATTTCCTGGATGAGATGAAGCTCGCATTGCTTTTGAAATGAACAAGACAGAGGAATGGAGAAGTGGGGCTGAAAGACAACAGAAAAGGATGCGAGGGTATCTCCCTGTGTCTCACAGAGGTAATGCCTACCTAATGAAACATTGCATTTCATTACCAAGAACAGTGGTATCCAGAGGTTCAAGCAGGGGACCTCACCTTGAGAAGCTCCCAGGTGTCTCAGTCATTCACCCCAGGAACCTAAACTGAGAAACACTTTAGGGATTTTTTAGTCCCTTTATAACAAAAGGGGATGACCCAGCTACTTAACAGCCACCTTAAAGCCATCATCAGCCTTGAGTTTAAATTGGGTGGTGGGTCCTAAGCAGGAATTGCTTCAGTACTAAAGACACCTTTTCTTGCTGAGAATAGGAGCTGTTACAATGGTACTCCTTTCCTCAGGTACAGAAGCAAAGCCACTAGTGACCTCCAGAGCATCCATGTCCTTGTTTGGGAACACCAAAGCCACATCAGCTCCAAAAGATAGGTTTTTGTATTCTGCTCTGCCTCTACAACCCCTGAGTGAGCCAAGAGATCTCAGAGCACACTGGCATAACAATGAAATATGTAGGGATAAGGTAAGAACATTGTTCCCTGTCTTTAGTACTAACAACAAAGTGACTGCTTCTGAGAACAGGAATGTGCCCAAGCCCATAGACAGGCAAAGAGACCAGAAAAAGCAGTTCTTTTCTATCATAACTTTTGAAACAGGTCCCCTTCTCCCTTAGTGTGGAGGTAAAAAGATTAAAAGTCACCAAAAAACTATTCCCCACCCAAAGAAGAGGCCTTGTAGGAGAATGGACAGAAGACCTTCCTCCCTGAAGCCCATTAAGTCACTCTTAATAGTGACTCAGCTGCTAATGAGGCAACAGACCACTCTAGGAAAACACCACACAAAAAACCTGTTTCATCAGAAAATTCAAAGTAACAAACAGGACATTAGGCACACTGTCCATGCAAACTTACACAACATGGGAGGGAGAGCAGTCATATGGCTCCTTGAAGACTGCAGAAACATTCTCCAACCTTAAGCATCAAGTTCTTTTGGAAAAGGTGCATATATTGCAGTCAAGAGACAAATGGTTTACTATTCTATGTGTACTACAGACAATATTTAAAGCTCCACCTTTATTTTGCTGCTTTAGGCCAAGCATTTGTATATATAAACAACATACGTATCTTATGTGTATATCAAACAGAAGGAAGGCCCTGATGATGAAATCTGTTTAACAACTCCACAGGCTCCAACAGAAACAAGTGGTTTATGCAGGAAACAAGTATTTGAGGCTAATCAACATGTAAGATTTGTTCTTATTTTGAATAAATACAGAAATGGAAAGCAAACAGTGGATACTGATCTGATATTAAACATCAGTTATAAAAATAAGCCAGTACAAGAAGCAGAGCAGCTTAGGAAGAAGAAAATAAAATTCATTTTTACATCTTTGCAGAGATTAAAACACCATCCCATGCAGAAATAGTGTAATATCCCACAGCCAGCTTCACACATTTCCTGGGATGTACCCAGGTACATTATCATTAGAAGCTGCTGAAACAATGTATTTTATAAGCAACTTTTCCTATCCTGTCCATGAATACAAGGAAATGGTTTGCTAAACTTGATCTTCCCTATGGCAGTAATCTTTCACATTCCTATCAAAGACATGTTTCTTCCCTAATACCAACAGCAAGAAGCGAACTGAACTTACAGAATTGTAGAATATGATGGCAGGGACACCTCACACTAAACCATGCCACCCAAGGCTCTGTTCAACCTGCCCTTGTTATAAGGAAGAAGCTCTTATACAACAAAGAAGTCCTTTACTGTCAGGGTGCTGAGGCACTGGAATGGGTTGCCCAAGGAAGCTGTGAATGCCCCATCCCTGGCGGTGTTCAAGGCCAGGTTGGACAGAGCCTTGGGTAACATGTTTTAGTTGAGGTATCCCTGCCCATGGCAGGGTGATTGGAACTAGATGATCTTAAGGTCCTTTCCAACCCTGTTTTATGATTTTATGATTCTATATCCAACCGAAACTTCCCCTGTTTAAGTTTGAACCCGTTACCCCATGTCCTACCCACTACAGCCCCTAATGAAGAGTCCCTCCCCAGCGTCCCTATAGGCCCTTTTCCGATATTAGAAGGCTGCTATGAGGTCTCCATACAGCGTTCTCTTCTCCAGGCTGAACAGCCCCAACTTTCTCATCCTATCTTCACACGGGTGATGCTCCAGTCCCCTGATCATCCTCGTGGCCCTCCTCTGGATTTGTTCCAACAGTTCCATGTCCTTTTTGTGTTGAGGACATCAGAACTGCACACAATACTCCAAGTGAGGTCTCACAAGAGCAGAGTAGAGGGGCAGGATCACATCCTTCCACCTGCTGGTCACGCTCCTTTTGATGTAGCCCAGGATACAGTTGGCTCATGTTCATTTTCTCATTGACCAACACCCCAAAGTCCTTCTCTGCAGCACTGCTCTGAATCGCTTCTCTGCCCAGCCTGAAGCTGGTGCTTGAACTTCCACCCATATCCCTCCAAATTGTTCCTCCTTTCGGTCTACACACTCTGTTTTGTATCTGGGAGCACAGAGCTGGCTACTTTTGCTTCAGAAGAGTCCTCACTTGCCATTTAATTGTGTAACATATGTCACACATTGAAGACAGTTTCACAGTTTTGGAGAAGTACTTATAACCTTGGGAGGAGTTCGATTCCCTAGATACTGGGAAACTGAAATACCAAAATGCAGCAGCCTTTCAACGAGCTCCAGAATTCGTATGCGCCTCTTCCAAGATGCGCTGCAGCTGTGTAGCAGTCTGATGACTGTTTTTGTTTCACAACACAGTGGTGGCATTTAGAATCACAGAGTATCTCCAGTTGGAGGGGACCCAGAAGAATCAGAGTTGAGCTCCCTGTTCTTCACAGGGCTACCTAAAACTAAACTAAATGACCAAGAGCATTGTCCAGACGCTCCTTGAACTCTTGACAGGCTTGGTGCCATGACTACTTCTCTGGGAAGCCTGTTCCAGTAGCTGAGCATATTCTCTGTGAAGAAATGATGTCACAAATGGGAAAGATCTGGAAGCCCAGGCTGCTAAGAAGGTATACTGAAATTAGTAGAAAGACTGGGTCATCACCAGGGTTTCACAAAAAAAGCTGCTAAGAAGAGCTCACATTGAAAGATTTAATGAGAAGCATTGTAGGAGACATCATTACCTATGGTTATATGTTGTTATCTGCAGTGTGCACCTGTGAGGACTGCTCCTATTAGGCAGCTTTGAGAGCTCTGGTTTCCAGATGGCTTATATCTTGGTCTATTTTGCCTCATTTTTAGTGCTACATTAAAAGGATGCTGCCTTAACTTTATCTTCTTACCTACGGAGGTTAGAATTCTCTTCTGCCTAGCTGTTCCAAATTCCTTGTACTTGCCCTTAGCAGCAGCTATCATCCTCTTTCAACACACACTGGGCACTAGTCTCAATTCTGTGTGTCTTCTTAGATACACTTCAGCACTTCAAATTTCTTCAAATCAAAGAAAACACCACATCTTCAGTTCCCCCTTATATAATTATTCAAATGAGACTATCATCATCACTAATGTAATTTCTCTTATCTAGGCTTTCATCTTGAATAGAAGACTCCTATCATTGGTCATCTGATACGGAGTAACTGCTTTTCCATCTCATTTATCTGTTGATTCCCTACCCTTTCCTTATCTCTCTAGCACCTTTCAAATTAATAACTTGTTTTGAATATACCATTTTTCACCCAACAGACCTCCACATAGCATTATTTTCCCATCATCCAATCCATATAATAGGAGATAAACAGAAGGTAAATAAAACTATTACTTTTCACTCCTTCCTCCTCCAGCTCTTATCTTTTGAAATGGTTATGGAAGGACAACAGTCAATGCTTTTTGTGGAAAACCCAGAGGCAGCCTTCACTGCCTTTCAGATTATGCTGCAGGTCAAAGGCTCCAGAGAAATGGTTGTGTACATCAGGTTCATGTAACACATCACTACATCTATGGATATGGCTATAAAACGCTGCTTAAAATACATACCTTATTGTTTTCTTAAATACAGAGTAAAACCTCTTCTGTTCTTCAAAATTTCTTTAGTTTACAGAATTTAATTTTGCTGAACACAAAAAATACTACAGAAACATGTAAGGTTAAAATATATCTACCAAAAAGGCAGCTTTTCCAAATAAGACAATTTCAAGGTACCATGACTTCGGAAGAAAGCTGGTTTACATTATCAGCATGCCATCTCAGCATACTAAAGAAAAAGCTTTTTAGGGTAAGAATGCTTCATTCGAACACATTCTTTTATATTATAACACCAACAGAAGTCATTACTGTTTAGATTGTTACTAAGTTTTGTTCTTATACTGCATATCATAACTCGAGCCATTGTCTCCTATCTATAGAAAATCAGTAAAATGCACCAATATTGACAGGGCCTTACAGAATCTAAAACCTTCAGCTCTCTGGATGTGCTCGGAACTATGTAACAAATCTGTGAAGTGCATTATTTTTTTAATAATAAAATCACTTCCAAGTAAGCAGTCAGCATCTTCAACAATACTGCTTGGATTTTCAAAATACTGTGTTTCTTTGTATCTACAAGCATGAGGTAGGTAGGATACAACAAGCAGCAGAAACACAACCAGCCAACACCTTACAAGATGTTATTCATCCTCCAAAGAAACTGTATGTTAGAACTAATTCCAACTCATCACATGATGACTGAAACACTGATTTGCAAGGGTAGAAATTTGTATTTGAGACTTTCTTTTTTCTTTCATAAGTATAATACAATGCTGCTAACTCAAAAGAGTATAAATATACACCTTCATTATAAAAATGGAAATGGTACTAAAACCACACATCATGACTGTAGTGAGGCACTGGAAAAAAAGTGTGAAGCATTACTGCATATACACACTGTATGATACTACGTTTATCCTGCTTATACAAATATAATGGCACTTGGTAAACTCCATGCAGAGGCCAGACCTTTTAGGCAGCAGAATTTGATGAACTTTTAAGCAAGTTGTCCTGTATTTCTATCCCAGTTAGCACCATTCAGGTCTTTACTTTCCTGCTTGCAACAAAATGTCAGAACCTGTACTGTACATAATGAAGCAGGTGTCTAGCAGGTGTCCAACACGCATATGTTGGACAAACCCACTGACACAGCAGGGAGACTGCTTATGCCTGTGGAATGTAAGTCACTTCTGTCAGCATTAGGAAATTACACCTAAATTAGGAAATACCCTTTGTAAAGGCAAACATCCAACAAAGATGCAGACTGGAATGGCAATCGGAGCATAACAGGAACCAAGAATGCATCCAGGTTCTTTCCCTGATGGAGGACTGGAGAGAAGTTCTTAGGTGAATTTTATCATTTTGGTCATCATAAAACCATCAGACTAATGGGATGGCCATCTAGAACTCATCTCAATCATGTGCTTGTAGAAATGCTGCCTTGGACAAACATGCTGGTATAGCTGAACATGTTTCTTGAAGAAATTCTTCCTAAAATATGTACTGCATCTCCCTTGATGAGGTAACGATTTATCAATCTCTACTCTACATATATTTAAATATAGACAAGTTTTAAAAGTATCACAAACTCATTTTTCTATATCTAAGGTATATAGTTTTACGATACATGTATGCTCCTTTCATTACATGACCTATTTGTACAGGTGTTAGAAGAGTCACACATATCAATGTACTTGGATATGTATTTGTATTTGCACAGGACAAATGCAATGAAGAACCCCCCAGAAACAAAGGGATGCAGACTTCCAGGATCCAAACCCTACTCTGTGTTTTCACAAAAGCAGACTTTGGTAACCTGTCATAACCTACACTAGACGTGCAAAAAACCAGAAAGAAAACTGTACACACACCTCTGTGTGACGTCTGTTGGTGGTTGTATGGTTTTAGAATATCAGATGACACATGCTGTGCCAGAATGAAGTATTTAATCTTCAAACCTAAGCCTTTTTCCAGGTTGCTTACAAATTAATCATATTAATTTTCAGTGGAAATATCTTTAATATGAATGCTTTTTTATAAATTATAATAGCTTTGCTCACGTAGATTGAAATGTCAAAACAGCAAATGTCAAAATATTTGAAAAGGGTTTAATTTTGCTAGAGGATGAAATCAATTCACAGAGTCAAGTAGAGTTAATACAGGATTTTAGATTGTCCTAAGTGGAATAGGTGTACTCACACTAGAACTTTCAAAGCAATTTCATATTTCCTTCCCATTGGAGTGTTTTAGCTAGCCCTAAATATTTATTATCTCTGTTGGTGATAAGTGAAAAATCCCATGCTTCAGGAATCACGAGTGAATTCTTCTTAAACACTAGTATCGAGATTACTATCACTTTGCATTCTGCATATAAACTACAGATCACTGAAAGTCTCCTGTTGCACTGCAGCAAGAAAAGGAAATGTAACACAAATGAGCTTAATTTTGCTGCTAAGTACAGCAAGATACTTCGGTAATCTCACAAAAATGTCATACTGGAACTTGTTACAGTGAATTCAATTTGATCTTTTAATGTAATACAGTACATTTTTATAAACTTAACATTATCATTGCAGAAGAGCATGCTAACTCAGTGTTAGCAATTTATCTTTTATACATAATTATACTCTACTGTAGCTACTGTACGCAGATCTCAAAATGTTAGTACATAAAATATTCATTTTCTTTATATGAGATGAGAATGAACTTAGAAGAGATTTGAATATAAGAATGAAATTTGCTGTGCCTATTTCTCAAGAAATAATGAATTACACATTATAACCCAAGAAATCACCATTTAAATTGCAAAACTATAGTTTAAATTTACATTAGACATTGTGATCAGTAATGTGCATCAACATTCCATGAAGTTTAACCTAACCATGTTTATGCACATAAAGCCTCAAGAGTCTGCAGCAGTTTCAGCATCAATTTCTCATATTTTTTTGTATAAAATGGACTTAAAGGTACATCTTCCATAAATGTTTTCAGTGCAATTCTGTCAAAGAGGAAAATATAAAGCTAGCTTTCAATCATTTTATACCATAAAAAACACCCCAACAACTTGCATTTGCACTGCTGAAGCATAAGCAAGCCAGTTCTGTTGTGCCAACTATTACATAGTCAATTCAAATCAACTGTAATTGCTTTTTTAGGCAGCATTTCCACTATACCTACAGGTACAAATGTTGAAAAGCTGAATACTGAAGGGGGTAGGGGGGATGTTGAGGCAGAATAATATAGTATTTATAATACCTTTTTCCATTAGCAAAAAAAAAAAAAAAAGCATAATGAAAAATTATAACTGTTTCTTTAGTGGTGATCTTATCAATAGGAAATCAGTAAATCCGTGGTTTAGTATTATTGTTTCCTCTAATCTTTATAGGCCACCTTTCAACTCTAACTTATTGATGGGTTACATGAAAATGCTCCATTATTCAATGAGATAAAATTTTCTCAAGTTAGAAATTGATTTTTGCACAAGCTGTCAACAGTAGGGAACCAGAGGGAGAACAACACCTGAAATTATCATATGTGCTTGGCTAAGCATAGTGTAATAACCTATACATTTTGGTTCAAAGACACAGTTTGTAAACTGCAAAACTGCATACAGGATACTGCTTTAAGTATTTTGTTTCTCTTTGTTATTTTTCTGTTTTTTTTTTCAGATTACACCTTAAAAATGAAAAATAAAAATCAAAAAGCCAACCTCTCTATGGCAGCAGAAAATAAAAATGGAGCTTCATTCGACTCTTGAATACCCTCACTGCAATAATCAGCAGCTGGTTATTCAACAAAAACTTAGCTCTTCATACCAAAAAAATTTGGCTCAAAACCCAAAACCAGAACAAAAAGGTACAATAAACTCTCAATAAAAGATTCGGTCATGAGGCAACCTACCATACACTACTGCTAGATACGAATTTCCAAAAAAACATTACATCCCATTTTCAGCACATTTTTCATACACATGCAACTTCACTATAAAATACAAAACACTTGGCTCTCAAGAACAGCTTTATAAAGACACACTGCATCAATAAAATTTTTCTTTGTGATTAACTTTACATTGTAATAAGAACTGTATTTTCACTAATGTTTATATATCAGATTTCATATTATAATGTAGTAATAATTTGCTCTTTGTGAACATCACGTTCAGAAGGAAATATCTATACACATTAACATACTAGACTATTAAAAACTCAGTTACAGAATTTTATTGATACAGTAGATTAATAAAAACTGATGGGGAAGATAAAATGGGCAGGGTATTCAGTACATTATTTAATAGCACACTTTTAAAATTAAAATATTTTAAATCCTTTTTGAATTTTCAATGCCACCAGAAGTCCAGAAAAGTCTGGCATCAATACTGAGGTGTAAAACAAACAACTTCTTTCACAATCTGCATCTTTTGTGTTATTCTGTCCAACACTGTTCAACTGCAAAAGAAAGTAATTTAGCACCTCTGATGATAAGTAGGTGCTTAAAGGTAAACACTAGGTTAAATCCATGAAGGAAACAAAGACAATTTTTTTCTTCTTCTCAACAAATAGTGGCAAAAGAAAGTGGCACTATTTGTTCAACTGATTTTGTTTTCACAGTTAAATGTCGACAAGAGTACAAATACAAACACTGACAGATATTGCTTGAGATCAATTTTCAACAAACTGTTCTTTTTTATATCAATAGATCCAATAAACAGTGGGTACTGTCAGTTTAAAGCCGCAGATAAAAGCTATACAAGCACTTTAGAAGTCAGAAACATTAAAAAAAGAACTATTTACAGTTTTCTTCTTTAGTTCATATGTCTACAAAGCCAGCGCACATTACACTTCACAAAAATCCACAGTTAATGATATCAACGTGTGTGGCTAAAGCTTGTGATCTAGGGACTGCAAATGCAGGGGCAGGAAAAGGAAAATAGGTTTTGTCTTGTTCAGCAACCCCATTTGTGCACTAACAGCTTCATTCAGTCTCAAGCTTTATAGTAAAAGCATTCTTCAAAGCTTTCACCTGGAAGGCTGATTACTACATGCTCACTCATCGCCTTTCCCTTTTGGAAGCTCTGCGACGGACCTGTTTGGATAAAAAGCATTTTAAGCGTTTTTACAGCAAAATATGTGAAAAATTCAGGAATAAATATATTTCATAATGAAAAAGATGCTTAAGTCTCACAATAACGTTTGAGTAACTGTATACAGTGTCATTCATTACTCATCACAGGGAACAAGTCCAAGTCAATGACAAGGACGCAACTTTGCTTGATGTTCCTGAGTCGGCATCCTTCAAATATTAAAGAATCATCTAGTTTCACTTTTTAGAGTTTTCCTACACTCAGATGCTCCAATCATCAGAAGTGTCCAAAAGTGTGAGGGCATTCATAATAATATTTTTAGTATTGCTACTAACATTACTAATGAATTGTATGGAATAAACATAAAAGTAAACTTGTTTCACAATATTTGCATTTTCTGGCAAGAGGAAGAAATTCATTTAGGATCCTGCTCCAAGATCCCGTGCTTCGATTCCAGCACTATTTATTTTGTGCCTTTTTTTTTTTTTTTTTTTAAATCAAGAAACATTATGATGATCTTGCTGAGAAAAATGGGCAGGAGTTACCTGGAAAGTATTTACACAACACAGAAACTATAAAGAACAGAAAACAGAAGATGCTTGACAAAACCTGACATTTGCTAAGGAATACAGCTTCTCTGGGAAGCTACAGTGCAGTGCCACTATGCAACAGTGGCAGTTGACAACCACCTCATTAATTTTAAAGGAGGAAGGTTAAGCTCTCGGAACAGGAGAAGTCATTCACTGAACATCTACACACAGAGGACACCACAAAGACTTTCAAACAAAATCTCAGGCATTTCTCTTACACTGATTGTGGAAACTTCCTCTTCTTCCATTACCTCTTCCTGGGGAATGTCGTCACTGACAGGTGAGCTACTCTGAAAAACATCCATCTCTTCACTAGATTCATTCTCTTTACTGGCTGCTTGTTTGGAACGTCCAGCACGGCTACGATCAGAAGAAAAACAAATATCATTTTCATAGTATATGGCTCTGCTCATGTATAAACATGTATAAGAGCAAACTCTCTGCAAAAACAGCAGGCTTATCATTTCATGTTATATAATAACAGGTCTTTTATAGCTATCTAGTTCATCAACACATGGAATAAGAAGTGACACGAGGAGGCTGGACAACAGCATTTTAAAACTCATTCTTCCAGGTTAGAGGGTTTGGAGTTCAAAGTTGCACAATTTCTGCCTCTACACAAGGCAATATTTTCTCTTCAGTGCCAGAATATGGGCCTAATAAGGCTGACACAACAGTAACCAGTTAACAGGAGAAGCCAAACAGCCAGGGACAGAATACTTGATTGGTTTTGTTTCTTCCCTTTCTATTCAATTCCATGAATAGATGTGCTGCACTTCTACATGAGTTTATACACAACAAGATTTGATTAACTGCATCTATGTTTTTACCAACATAGAAGAACCTTTGTTGCTCTTTATGAAATTAACACTATAATGAACCTGAATGCAAATCTGCCAAGCTAGCTCACGCTAAGCGCTGGGGATAATCAGGATAGCAATATCTTCATCAGGATAATCAAGAATAATCAGTCAACAATATCATAAGTTGTCTGTTAGCAATGGGAGCTGAACCACAAGCAGAAAGCACCCATTTGCTCAAAATAAGAACTAGTCCCCCTCCCGCCTGAACAAAGAAAGTCCAACTAGATATGTAGCCAAAACTACACAGCTGCATCCACATCACCATTTTGGTTGGGTCATGAGCACAGCTCGGAATCAAATCACTGAATAATCCAATTTAGTGCAGATGCGGTCTTGCTGCACCCAAACCAGGTGACTTTCTGGATGAAATTAAACCAGAAACTCCGTTCCAAACTGCCAATAAACACACTTCTGTCCCCAGTGGGGAACACAGATCCAGAACAGCTGGCTTCTGACAGCATCAAAGCACACATGTGGTGGGAACTACTTTAAAATCTATACAAACCAGAATCTCTGAACTGCATATAGTAATTATAGAGTAGTATAGGGGCTTTCAGCATCAATCAACTGACATGATACCCACTGAGAAACAATACAAATTAGTCCAACTCAAGCCTTCCAAGACTGATAGATACATGAGAATTGAAACTGAAAGAGAGATTTACTCACAAAATTCATCTTTTCCTAGATTACAAAAGTAAGCCAGCTCACATGCTCTAAACCATAATCCAGCTGGCTATCAGAAATAGGTTATACACTATCACCTCACTGGTGATTTTACCTCATATATAAACATGCAAATTCTTATGACAAATCAAAGGAGCCCGGAAAGCTTTAAGCATTTGGATTCAATATATGTATTTATAAGTATTTCTGTATATGTATAATTATGTTTATTTTATATATATATTATTTATAGTCAATATATATATTCAGTATTGTCATGGATTCAGCAGCAGCAGTCATTTTTCTCCTTCGTAGTAGCTGGTGCAATGCTGTGTTTTCGACTTTTGGCCTGGGAACAGCACTGATAACACCAGTGTTTATAGTTACGGCTATATGTTTAGGCTGACCAAGGACTTTCTGAGTCTCATGCTCTGCCAGGGAGGAGAGGAAGCCGGGAGGAAGCAGATACAGGACACCTGATCCAAACTGACCAAAGAGGTATTCCATACCATAGCATGTCATGCCCAGGATGTAAAAACGGAGGGCAGGGACATGGAAGGTGTGGGAGTGCACTGCTTGGTCGGGCTGGGTATTGGTGGTGAGTGACTGTACTCTTTCCTTATATTTGCCTTGTCATTATTATTGGTGGTAGCAGTAGTGATTTGTGTTATACCTCAGTTACTAAACTGCTCTTATCTCAACCTGTGGGAGTTGCATTCTTTTGATTCTCCTTCCCATCCCTCCAGGAGTAGGGGAAGAAAGAAGGGGAAGTGAGTGAGAGAGAAAACTGTGTGGCTGGGAGGCTTAAACCACAACAAATATATATATTACATAGTGTTGCTCAGTCTATCAGCTCCTTTTTCTAAAAACTGTTGTAGATACATGTGTATAGGAAAGGGAGAAAGGTCTGACTACACTGCACTTTGAAAACTGTGGAATTACTACTGTGGTCCCGCCTTCTTCTTGCAGATTTGGAAAGAAGACAGACACAATCTGGGTGGTCTGATCACATAAAATTCTTCTTGTGTTTTTTTAATGAAATCTAGCACAGACCCACACCTGGCTCCTTGTGCCAGGAACATGAACAAGAGCTATGCCATTACTGATTATGTGTACTCTTGTTTACTTTGTTTAAAATGGGGTAAAGAAATACACTGATTTCACTGAGAAATTAATCAGAAGCTCTATTAGTATTAGCACATCACCCAACAACTTGTGGACACGTCTTCTCTGCATGGCAGTAGCTGTTTCCAACTCTTATTTCACTGTGTATGTAGCAGTGGCTTTTGCAATAACCAAGACAGTGTCAGGACCTGTGCTTCTGCTTACAGAGTAAAGGAGCAGGAGAGGTCTAACCTGGGGTAGGGAAACAGAACACTGGTTTGGGATATTGTGCGTGCAAAATGCCAGAACATGCAATCTGGTGTGAAATTAGAGTTTGAATTGAGGGTACATGCTTGTGCAGGCAAAGATCTTTGTTATGAAAGATTCTCTAGGGACAGGCAAATTGGTACATTAAGGTGCCAGAGGAAGATCAAAATGATGCTAAGTAAGCCCAGAAGCTAGAAAAAGCAACAGTAATATCAAATGCCATACTGGTGATGTGCATAAGTAGTGCCCTAAGGAATTTATCACTGGGGTCTGGAAAAGTATCTTGCAAATCTGTTCCACGAGCTGCAGTTTGATAAATGTGAGCAAGTAAAGTGCACTTGTACACCTCTGCTTTATGTACATTGCATATACATGTACAGAAAAGGTAGATACACCTGTAGCTTCTGACAGCAGGCACAAGAAGATGAAGCTAGTCACAGAGTTTACCTTTACTTTAGAGCTTAATCTGCCTCAGAATTTTCAAGAGCTACTATCCTTCACAGACTGTAGCACATTTTATTCATCTGGAAATGATTCAAGTGGATAATAAGGCCACAAATTAGAAAGCGAACATTAACTTAAGCATCAGAATAAACTCAATTGTCCACAATACTCTTTAACCACAGTAACAATTTGATTCTTCCTCTCTATCCAAAACAAATGGGAGCACTTTTTGCTCCTTTAAGTCCTAATAAAGCCCTGTCTTTAAGGCCTTCATGTGCCTTATTTTCTCCTAGAAGAGCAAGGTTATGTATACGCTACCTGCACACATTAAACTTACTTGTAGCCTCTTGCTCTGGTCTGAGGTGTTCTGGGAGAAGCAGCTAGGGAAAACATTTCAGAAATAGCACTGGAGATTTATTTCCTTATCTGTCAATTAAAGGATTCTGAAATATTTTCAGTAAATGATTGTTTGGGAGCACAGAGGCATAGTTCTAATTTCCACTAAATACAAATTTAGAAAATGTTCCCCACTTACACTTTTTTTGGCTGTGATGGTGGTGTGTTTGATGACCTTCCTCGTCTTTTCTGTGGCGTAGACTGTGCTGATTCAACTGTACTAGTTTCAGATGGTTCTGCTCTGTTTTGAGGAAGACCCAAATTGCAAAGTATCAAATTATAACTAATGTCCAAGGATAAAAAAGATGCAGCTTACAAGAAGACAGACTTACCTCTGCTGTGTTCTTTTCGGTGTCCTATTTTGCCTGCCTTTTGGTTTTTGTTCAATGTTTTCAGTTTGCCTTTCTTCCTCTTCCTCCTCCTCGTCTGCTGCAGCTGCTGGCGGTTGTTTTTTTTTGCTCCTTTTTGATGACTTTGCTACTGGCTCTTCCTTTGGTGTTCCCCCATTATTTGCTTTGGGAGGGCGTCCTCTTCTCCCTTTTTTTGGTGGACTATTCTGTTCATCCTCACTTTCTATAACATCTTCTTTTAGCCTTTTTTCCTCTTGCCATTGTGTTTCATCAGATTCTGAAACAACTGCAGGTCTCTTCCTTCCCCGTTGACTGCCTCTAAGTTTCTGCTCTTGACCCAGTTTATTCAGGTCATCTATGCTTAGTTTCTCTTCTGCATCTGTGATAGCTGCTTTCTTCCTTCCTCTAGGCTTCTCCATCTCTGACTGAAAAGGTAAGATTATACCTTTAAATTTAAAAATTAAACTGCCATATTAAACTGTTGGGTATGCAAAAGCTACATAAACGTCACCCTCCAAGACAAAGTTTTCAAGTTATACAACTTCATAACAATCTAAGATTGTCCACCACATCCATTTCAGAAATCTTTGCAAAAATATAAACACAAACATAAATATAAAATGCCAGGCAAAAGAGAAAAATTATTTCAGACACTGAAGTGTGTAAGGTCTTCATTTGTATGCTAACCTGTGTCAAACACAATTTGCTAGAACATCCATAAGTGCATTTTTATCAACAGGAAAAGACAAAGATATAGAAGATGGGAATTGTCAATTTGTGGCTTCAGCTCTGTTGTGAGCTGCCAGGGTGCTTATGCCTGGCTCCTATGCTGGCAGTGAAAAGGAACTAATACAGAAGGGTCCTTTCCAACCCTAACTATTCTATGATTCTATAATTGTAGAAGGAAGCACAGGAATCTGTGGTAGCTGCCAAAGCATGGCTGTCACAGCTGCATTAAGACTCAACATTTACTCTGTGCAGCAAAAACCGCACCCAACCCTGAAAAGAATCACAGAATATTTGGGTTGGAAGGGACCTCTAAAGATGAACTCATTCCAAACCCCCTGCCACGTGCAGGGACACCTCCCACTAGACCAGGTTGCTCAAAGCCCCGTCCAACCTAGTCTTGATCATTTCCAGGGATGGGGCAGCCACTTCTCTGGGCAACCTGTTTCAGTGTTTCACCTCCCTCACTAACAAATTTCCTCCTAATACCTAATCTAAATCTACCCTCTTTCAGTTTAAAACAATTGTTTTTTGTCCCATCATTACAGGCCCCTTTAAAGTCTTTCTCCATCTCTCATAAGACCCATTCCTGTGTTTGAACAGTGAAGATAACTCCTGTCAGTTCATGCCTTCAGTGACACAGCTGTTGACCTAGATCAGTGACATCCTTGTTATTCCCTGTTCTATTTGTTTTTGCAGTGATTGTGCATGTGTCATTGCAGCTGCTTTTACCAGGTAAATAGCTGTAGCCAAGTTTCATAGTAAAGTTTGTCCCTTCGGGTTTAATAGTGTCTCACAACCTTAGAACTAACATGTTACACTATGATTTAATCTGGACAAATATCTGAAATAGTGACATCTTTAAAACATGGACTTTCTACTCCCTGATTAAAATTCTGCTTCTCAGTTAATGCTTGCTATAATCTGCTCCCCAACTCCAAAAAACCCAAATGAGTCCTGAATCAATAACCTTAAGCAGCTTGGTACATAGTCTAAGTGAAACACAAATGCCCTCAAAAGAATACGAAATACTGAATTGTATTTTCTTTACTCCTCAGCTTTTCACAGTTACCAATTCAACAAAACGCTTGTAAACATGAATTGCATGCCTGTATCTGTTTAAATTCTCAGTCTTTTCAAAGTTTACAGCTGAAGTGACATACCAATGTGGTGGTTTTTTTTTTTTTTTTTTTTTTTTTTTTTTTTTTTTACAAGAGACTGCTGGGTTTTCTGTTTTGTTGTAAGCTGGTTTGCTTTTCCCACATGGTATCACAGTGCAAGATGGCTGTTTGCACTTCAAGACAAGCAAAAATTCAGGACATTTTCACTAATCAGTACCTTAAGTCCCAAGCAACTTCAAAAAATGGAACAGAGAAATGTCAGAAACAGTAAAAAATAAAACATCAGTGACATTATAGAATAGTTGGGGTTGGAAAAAAACTTAAGATCATTTAATTGCAATCCCTCTGCCATGGGCAGGGACACCTGACACTAGACCATATCGCCCAAGGCTCTGCCCAACCTGGCCTTGAACACTGACAGTGATGGAGCATTCACAACTTCCTTGGGCAACCCATTCCTGTGCCTCACCACACTCATAGTAAAGAACTTCCTCCTTATATCCCATCTAAACTTTCCCTGTGTAAGTTTGAACCTCTTACCCCTTGTCCTATCACTCTAGTCCGTAATGCAGAGTCCCTCCTGAGCATCCCTATAGGACCTCTTCAGATACTGGAAGGCTCCTATGAGGCCTTCATGCATCCTTCTCTTCTCTGGGCTTAACAGCCCTAACTTTCTCAGCCTGTCTTTATAGTGGAGGTGCTCCAGCTCCCTTATCCTCATGGTCCTCCTCCACTCTGCTCTAACAGCTCCATATCATTATGTTGAGGACACCAGAACTAGGACATACTTACTGCATTCTAGAAAATCCAATTTGTGACTTATTACGACTAGTATATTATGACTATTATGACATCATATCATGACTATTATAATAAAATCTGACCTTGTTTATATTATTACTTTTTCAGTTCTGGGCCCTTCACTACAACAAAGACATTTTGGTGCTGGAGTGGGTCCAAAGAAGGGCAACGAAGCTGGTAAAGGGTCTGGAGCACAAGTCATACAGAGAAATGGCTGAAGAGAACTGGGGTCATGTATTCTCAAGGGAGACCTTAGCACTCTCTACAAATACCTGAATGGAAGTTGTAGCACAATGGGTGCTGGTCTCTTCTCCTAAGTAACAAATGATAGAAAAAGAAGAAACAGCCTCAAGCTGTGCCAAGAGAGGTTTAAATTGGATATTAAGAAAAAATTTCTTCATTGAAAGGGTTGTCAAGCACTGGAACAAGCTGTCCATGGAAGTGGTTGACTCAACATCCCTGAAGGTGGTTAAAAGACATAGATGTGGCACTTAAGGACATGGTTTAGAGGTGGACTTGGCAGTTAACAGTTGCACTCAATGATCTTAAAAGTCTTTCTTTTCCAACTTCAATAATTCTATGAAAATCAGACAAACGGAACCTTTTTTCATTGCATTTTCATATCCAATTCGAAACATGTTTTCACATAGTTTACATGATCAACTCATTTTCATGCTTCAGCACATTTTCTTGATATCAAATACCACCACATTGATTTTTATTATAAGTCCCGGTGACTTAAAATAAAACATGTGCAATGCAACCAATCAGCTCACCCTTACAATATCAGAGTCGTCCCTCTTGTCAGTTTTTTTCCCTGGTAAGGGTGAAGTCAGTGTGAATTCTTCATTTTCACTGTGGTCCATTTCAGTACTGTCAAGCCTAGGATGAATAAACATTTATTCTCATTATTATAATACAGCAGGCAATACTTAAAAAAAATATATATTAAGAACAACATAACTTTTAGAAGACTTTTTCTTCTTTGGTATCTCCACTCAAAGCACTCATCAGTTTAACTTAGGTGAACTGGGCAGATTATGAAGATGACAGAACATGTCAGACTGCAAGCACAGCATTTTTTTAAAGAACTGGATATAGAACACTACTGGTCTCAGATTAATTTCTGGATATAGAGAATAATCTGGGTTCCAACATGTATTTAGCCAATAATGTATTTCAACATGTGAACCTGAACAACTTATTTCTTACAAGTCATTCTGTGGACTTCTCATGGAATTGGCAAGTATTTTTTGTAAAACACTGCAGTGCACTTTAAATTAGTATTATATGTTAATAGTATACATTAAATTAACATTATATATTAAAGTTACATAAGTACCACATGAGACGTCTTATTTCCAAACATAACATTTTCCTCACAGTTTTGAAATAAAGTGAGAAAATATGAATATTCAATCTCTAAATGGTCTGTGAAAAAAATTATGTGTCTTTCAGTTGAAAAATGAGCATAGGAAGACACAGTAACTGATTAATAACCTTAAAAACTGACACAAAATAAGCTGTAATTTTTGAAGATGGGTATCTAGAAGTAGACTTCTGTAGCATTACAGTACATTCCCCCCTCCATCACAGGAATCTAAAATCAAAAGCTATTAAAATGTTTATCTATAAATTTGTCCCAGATTTTGCAAAGTCATGCAAGATCACCACAATGGGACACCCAGTCTTCACTGTCTATGATGTGCTGTCAACATTACAGCAGGCCACAAAGTTCCTAGAAACTGCAGACATATGTATACACACAAACACACATGTGCATATATACACATATACGTGTGTGGCTTATATATAGATATGAAAAAAGAAAATGAACACATGAAGTTCTCTTTCACTCCTACAGGCAACTCTGGATATGATTTGATTCTGCTGTTTGGTTATTTTTTTATAGCAAATTTATTTCTTGAGTTAGAAAGCTGAATTCATGGTTTCAGTTATACCAATGTGGTACCATAACTTTACTTCAAAATAAGATAATAGAATTCTGTTTCTCACTTAGAAAACATTATAGAAATATTCAAAGTTGCCATTACAAATACTTGAAATCTCAAAGCTGCTTTGTTGTCTACCAACCTCCCTTTGATCCTTCCTGGAGAGCTTGGATTTGAACTGCTGCTGGCATTGCTTACAGTTTCCATTCGTGAAGATTTGGATTGAGACTGCTTGCCTGCTGACGAAAGAGGCTTATTAACTGCTCCGAGAACATTGGCTGCTTTGGGCTGAAACCAAAAATATATTTCCTTTATTTTGAGCTACACATTTACATGTTGTTAACATGTACTATGCTTAAAATATTCACAGATTTCACTTTCTGCAATCAATATCTTAGTTTTAACACAAAGCTATAAACATTTTCACATGAAAGTTACAACAGACACCAGAAGGATGCTGACAAAGCTGCAATCAAATAGCCTGCTGCCACCAAAACCAGGATTCTTTTCTCTACCCTTATAGTCTGCCCTCTTCTCACTGGTAGTACTGGGTGCACACCTGACCCTGCAGTAAGCCACTTCAGCATTTTTGTGCAGTTCGCTTTCAGCTGATCTAGGTGCCTGAACCAGCTCACCATTTGGATCAGATAAGCATCTGTACTGGCAAAACAGAAACAGCAGTGGGACAGCCCTTTCTACAAAGAAGCCATTAAACTGGCCGACCTATAATGACAAGCCACAGTAGTTTCAACTGGGAATGAATCTGAATCCACAAAAACAAATACTGTGGAGAAGCTTTGGATACTTCATGCACGGATTATAAACATTGGGCTTTTAACAGATGCCAAAATTTCCAGACACTGGTGAGCTTCTGGTTACTCATTTAACTGGATTGTCTTTCAGACATGCCAAATACCTGCAGCTCATACTAACTTTTGAAAGAGTTGAAAGAGTTCAGTTACTCCTAAAGAGAACACACCTTTATGCCAAACACCTACACGCAAAACCACTGAATTGAAGACCATTCCCTTCAATTCTCATTATCTAGGATGATCCGTCTATTTCAGTATTAGATTTGAGCTATATCTAAAGTTAGTGACAGTTGAACAAAAACAAATTCAACATGCACATCACAGCAGCTTTGGGTGTTCCTTTTTCAGAGACATGCACCGTGGTGGTTACAGCTGGAGGGAATTTTACACATGCACACCAAAGATCCACTCTGCACCGAGTACAAACAAAACAGCATATCCTTTCCAAAAGTAAACCTTGGAGAACAAAGTCCAGTTTAAGAAAGTATACCTATTAGTTTAGAATTTAACCAGTAAGTGAATACAGAAAGAGCTCCAGGGCAGAGAAATGTTCAAATTCACACCAGACTGGACTTCCCACTAAAAAAGAACTAACAAAGACTTCCTCCCTTACCACAGAACCTTCACTCAAGCTGCTGCCCTGCTTACATCCACCCCACTGCAATCCACTCAAGCTAGTTTTCCACTCCCAAAACAGACTCCCTAGATCAACTCTCATTTCATGTTGCTCTCATCATGGTCAAACAACTGAAAAGTTCTGGTGATCAAACACCTCTGTGTTTGTTACAAAATTTCAGAACAACAAAAAAGGAGCTGGAGCACCTGGCACTAGAAATACAAAATAATATAAAACCTGCCCTAGGTTTCGAAAGAATTTCAGTTAGGATATATGACAGATATGGAGATACTGGGGAGAGTCCAGTAAAGAGCCTCAAAGATGAAAGACAGGAGCAGAGCATTTGTCTTGTGAGGAAAGCCTGAGAGAGCAAGGACTTTATATGACCTCCAGATATCCCTTCTAAATCCAAACATTCTGTGATTCTACAATTTTTTGTGATAGCGTAAACACATTTCTTGTTTAATAATGTCACAGTACACTTAACATATTAAGCTGGGGAGAAACTAGCAAGAATGTTTTGTGTCAAGAACTGGGAAAGTGAACTTAATATTGCCTACTGATCAGAAATTAAGGCACAATTTTCATTTAAAGATTTGTGCATCTTCAGTAAGAAATGACTCTCTAATCTACAGAGTTCAAATACTGAAATGCGCAATACAGTAATGACACATCCCAATCAATACATGTTGGCTTTCAACTTTTAATAAAAAGGATGCTCTTGTACATCTGCATTTTATTCCTCCTTTATTAGTAAGTCACTACATAGCAGCCAATACTTCATTAGCAAAGTTAAGGGTAATGAAGATGTCGTACTTTTATTTCTTTTGCAAGGTAGCAAATGAATGTTCTCAGTAATTTAGATCAGGACACATTACTGCAAATTAAAAAAAAAAGTCATAATTTGTTTCCCTTTACTAGAAATCAATTTTATTCTAAGGAGTACACAGGTTTAATTTTAGTGAAAAGAGAACACTGCCATTCAATACAATGCATATTTAGAAAGAAGAAATTAATATAACCATAGAATAGTCAGATATCTTGTAAGATACTGTAAAATGATATTCAGGTTTGCCAAAGAAAAACTTATGTGATTTTTAAGATCATTTCTGTTAAGAGTTTTCCATAGCTGCCATTTCATATGCAGCATTGTAGTCTTCTGCAGAAAAGAAGGTTAACCATTTTGCAAACTTATCAAATATTATGGGGCTGGATTTTTGGATTCTCTCCTTTAGAAGGCAACAGGCTTTGCCTACTATTACCACACCTCAGCAGAGACAGCAGCAGTTTTCCCTTCTACCTAACTCTTTCTCTTTACCTGTTTACTAACCTTTGGTATAGATACCCTTTGGGTAGAAATTATCTATTCTCTTAGACCCGAAGATTTTATTAACTACACGTTAGTTTTCTTAAAACAAAACCCAAACCAAAACCACAAATACAATACCAAAAGCAAACTCCCCCAACCTCCCCACCATACATACCTTTCCAGGAGTGAAAAAAGACTTCATTTCCGGAGGAAGATAATTTTTGGTGTTACTGAAATTCTGTAAAGGAATGATGCGGAGAAATGGGGTGTGGAATCAGAACAATAATCAATTAGTAAGATACATACATTTTGAAAGTAGTATTGAAAGAGATCAACAAATGAGGAAGGAATAGAATCATAGAATAACAGAATAGTTAGGGTTGGAAAGGACCTTAAGATCATCTAGTTCCAACCCTCCTGCCAGGGGCAGAGACACCTCCCACTAAACCATGCCGCACAAGGTTATGCCCAGCCCAGCCTTGAACACCACCAGCGATGGAACATTCACAACCTCCCTGGGCAACCCATTCCCATGCCTCACCATCCTCACAGTAAAGAACTTCTTCCTCAGATCCAAT